>BLXL01002145.1:0-16184 GCA_023170135.1 Acarapis woodi
TTTCCGCAAAAAATAATTTAAATGAGTCAAATTTTTTTTAGACTGTTCAGATCTTTATATTTAAGAAAATGCTTCACAATCAGGTCTAAAACTTTTATGGAAAATAGTACATTTTACGGTAACTTTGCGAATTATTAGGAAATTATTGGTTTATTATAATTTGTTCTTAAATTATTAGAGATATTAATATCATTAATATTGTCGTTTAAGCGTAAATTATTTTAAAAATAAAGTATTTTTAACCGGAATATGATAAGAGAAAAAAAACTAAATGTGAAAGCTAAAAATTACTTTGGTCTAAGAGATTTAAAATCAAATTCAAAAGTTAAATAATTTAAACTACCTTAGCAAAAAAATTTACGGTTTTCTCATCAGAAAATATTATAGTTCTTTGATCAGAAAATTATGAATTGATTGGTAAATTGATTAGTAGCCTATAATCAATGGCTGAAAATGCTTTTAATCAAGGTTTTTTTTTTAAATATTTGAAAACAATTCAAAAATATCTAAAACAAATTTGCACATAAAATAAAATGAAAATACATATTTCAATTCAATTCAATTAAATAGTAATATCAATTATGCGATTAAAGATTGCATTTTACCACATAACCTATGCACCGGTTCGAGAAATTTAAAGTTTTATCTTGAAATTATGGTACATATAAAATCTTTTCTTTTATTAAATCAACAGACAAATTTATAATTTGATGACACTGTTTAATTTTGAAAATATAATATAAGATGATTCGCTCGTTTTGAATATCACTTAAATCAAAATCGACAAAGTCTAAATTTATAAAAAATATTTCCTAAATCTCGAATTCGAATGCTTTAAAAAATAAATTTTCTTCTAATTTGTAAAAATCTAATTTCGTAAAATATTTTTCATTTGTTATAATATAATAATTTTGAATTTGTATTCTTTTTTTGAATTTGTGATAGTTCAATAATCATGGAAAATTTTATTAATATTAGTATCTTTTTTACACTTGAAAGCGCAACATTTAAAATCAGAAATATTTCTAAAAAATACATTTTTGATAAAATTAAAGCCAGATTTTATATGATTGAAAACAAAGCCATCAAAATAATCAAAAAGAAATGCCTTGTTTAATTTTAGGAGCCTGTGATTTTCAAAAAATTATATCAAATGAATTATTAAAAGAATAAATTGATTTCAGATAATAATAACCAATAAGAACAATATAACAATTAAGAAGTTTCTTTAAATACATAAAATCAGCTTCATCTTTACATTTGGATCAAAGTTCATTCGAAATATAAAAAAATAAAATTTTTAGTTTAAAAATTACTTCATTTGAAATACTTTAAAGATAATTGGCGATACACAAAAAAGTAAATTAGAAAAATTGGTCTGCCTTCTAAATATTGCAAGCACAAAAATCATCTAGTTTCCTCTTAAAAATTGAATTGCAAAAAGAAAAAAATTTTTTGATCTTATTTTCTGGAATTTCAAGCTATTGTTTATTGACAAAGCAAGGATATTTTTTGGATTTAAGAAATGATAAAAAATTTCTTTCAACTATACCAAGAAATAATTAGTGCATCGGTTCTGGAGTAGTTGATAGAAGATGATTGAAATAACAAATATTTGAAATAGATGCCTTGCCCTTGACACCTGAAACAGGAGGTTTATCTGCAACTCGTTCGATAAGTTTGATTATATTTTTATGAAATTTGAGAGTTCTGAGTTGACAATTTTCCGGTTGATATATGTGACAAAGGCTTTTTTTCAGCAAAAAACGTTTCAATTTCATGAAGACATCGAGGAAAAACAAATTCAAAATTATATAAACAATGATTAATAAAAAAAAGGTCTAACTGCTGAATCTAGTAAAAAAAGATTGAAAATCAGGTGAATTTTTTTGTTTTGCGTGTTCATATAAACCCCTCTTCTGTAGAGATAATTTTGTTCACTAATTAGGTCCTTTAAAAAAAATCAATTATATTGAAATTAGGTTTGCCATGGCTAATCAAGCAACTATTAAAAAAAGTCTTTGTTTATAAAGAGATATTAGATTGTTCCCTTTCACAAATAAAGTCCATAACTACAAATTTTTTTTGAAAATTGGAACACCGTCAATAAAAATTTTTAAACGACAAATATTCTTCTTTCTATCTCTATAATATTTAAAAATTTTTCCAGGGCAGTTATCATCTAAAGCAAATTTATATAGAATAATTTTTAATTTGGCCCTTATATTAAATCTGAAAAATAAAGAAATTCGTTATCTGAAGAAGTACATTTAAATTACATGGGTTCAAATCATTCAAAGTTTTGTTTAAGACATTTTTATCGAATCGATTATTGTTATCACTTTGTTAGTTATCACTAACAAACACTAACAAACAAACGATTCAAAGCAGACAGGTGATTCAATAAACAAAATTATAAGCGACGATCAAATAATCAAAATGATAACTTAATTTTGATAATTCTTTAAAATTATCTCTAAAACTAATATGCTAATATATTCATTATTAGCTATCAAGATTTAAAGATAGAGATTTGATAATTGATGAAGAGAAAAATCAATCAATGATTCATTTTGTAAGTAATTAGTCGAATAACTTATTCTATTATTTGTTCTATTTCTTTTTTTTCATTTTCTTTTCAAGTTGGAAGACGCATTTGGTATCTTGGAAAAAAGATGTTGAATAAAATAAATGATTTTCAAACTGATGCGAAAAATTTGATCTTAACTTTGAAACGTGAAATCAAATTAATCAAAAATAATTCTAATTGTGAAAGTGAAAATAAAATAGGGGTCGATTTAATTAATCAATCAAAAATAATATAAGAAGATATAAGTAATGATCTGTTATTTTGTTTTGATTTTAATTCACAAAGTTAATTAGACTATTCTATAATTGTATTTATTAGATTTTCGATCGACATATCAATTTATGACTCAATATTAATTTTATTTACTCAACTAAATTTAATCTTTTTACAAAATAGGTTGGACTCATGAAGCTGTTTTTTTTCTAATTACTTTAATATTCTTAAAATTTTGCTTCAATATTTTTTTTTTGTTTCCTGAAATTTTTGAATTTTTTTGTCTTATTCTAATTAACTTTAAGTTTAGAGGAGCGCATTGGCTTTTTTTTTTGAAAATTAAAATTGATCATTTAAATTTCGATTAATTTAATTTTTTAAGTTTTTTGACACATATTTTCAATATTAATGCCAGTAACTTTTTTCATACGCAAACTCCTTAGTTTTCTTATAAGAATCTGTTAGACTGCATAGACATTTAAAAATGCATAAAATTCATAGTTTTCATGTATAAAATCCATAAATTTTTTTTTGCTTGTGTTAATTATAACAGTATTTAAAAATTATCAAAAACCATCTGAATATATTTCAAAAGAAAAAAAAAACACGAAATTTCAGAATTTAATTCCACTGATCAAATTTTCAGAATATGAAATAAAGAATACTTAAATTTTTTTTCATTTTTAGTATTTAAATAGAAGCCATACAAAAATTTAATATAAGAGGACAACAATGTGTGAATTATATTTGTTCTCCCTAGAGATTTGTAATTACGATATTTGAGAGTTAATTAAGATTATATGAATGTGACCAATAAAATTAACCTTTAGAAAAAAAGAAAAATATCTTATTTTGAAAATTTATCATATTACTGTTGAAAATTTTGTTAAGTAAAATAGATAATAAATTGCGGATGCATTGTATAAGATCAAAAAAATTTTTTTACACTTTCTTAAAAAACAACTCTCAATTCGAATCAAATTATTATTTTATAAAAGAACACCATTTACAATGAATTACGTTGAGATAAAATCTCAAAAAGTCTAGTAATATTAAATCGATACTTAATATTAGAATTCGATTAATTCTGGTAAAAAATTTTTAGCAATTAAGAATATTAAATTACTAGAAATAATGACATATTGTTAGTAGGTTGTTTAAATTTTCGATAAAATTATGATTGAAATTATTTCAATTTTCACAAAACATGTACAATGAAAAAATTTTTCTTTTCAGTAAATACCAAATTTCATTTTGTAGTATGAATTATTGTTCTTTTGAAGATTAGTTTATGTAAAAAATATTAAAATCATAATTTATTCTAAATTAGAGGCTCTTGTCTTAAAATAGGTCTGTAAATAGTCGCCTCTCAATATTTATCTCTTTAAAAAATAATTGAATTAATAATTAGAAGTCTTTAATTGCAAACTGCAAAATTAAGATGTTTTTAATTATTTTTAATAAATTTATAAATCATTTTTTGGGGATAATTTTCGCTAAGATTTCATATTTTTAGTTAACTGAAATATGCACAAAAAAATTCTTAATGTCATTTTAATTTAAGTAACTTGCTTGATTTTAACAAATCTAGATTTGAGAGAATTTATCAAGTAATTTTGATAAATTTAGTAAAACGCTCATATAAATTTAATCAGATATATGAATATTCTGTTCCACTAGTCAAGTTTACCCTAACTTTATTAAAATTTTGGGCTCGAATAATCAAATTTTTATTTTGAATATTGAATATAGTTTAAATATCTTATTAGATTTATGGAAAGTCTATATTACATATATGCACATCTAATTAAGCAAATTTTTTTTCGAGATTCCAAGTATATAATGTAAAATTAGTAAAAAAATTTTCGAATTTCGAAATAATCATACAATCAATATTAGTAATATATATTATGAAATTTTAAGCAAAAAAGAAAAAAACAAAGCTTTATAAAATCTTATCTGAAAAGAACATGAAATAGTATAAGCGAACCAAAAATTTATCTGTAAACAATAAATACCCGATCGATTGTCATATAAGAAAAATAATTTGATACCATGAAACATTCACTTAATTCAATTTTCAAAATTTGTCTTAAAATTTTATACACATTTAATTGTTCAGCATTATGAAAATTACCAAAAAATGGCATTAAACAAAAAAAAAATTTACTTTAAATTATACTTCAATAAGATATCTTAATTTCTAAATTCGGAAAATCTTATCGCATCGCAAGCAATAAAACAAAACTAATTCACATAATTTTTTATATCAGTTTAATTAGAGAATTAAAAGTTTCTTTTAATTTTACAATCGAATCAAAATGCTTCATATCAAAAGAAAATTCCATATCTTCAAGAATATTGATTTAAAACATATGTATATTTAAATTTTACTAATAAAAAGCAAAAATTACCAAATTCTAAATATCATTATATTTTTTTGTCGATTCTTTTAAACCTAAAGATATTCGATTTTAATAACTTCAAACGAAATATTCGAATGGTCTATGTATTCAATGAAGTTAAATTAATTTTATTTAATTTTTTTAAAATCGATAAATAGTAAATGAATAGTAAATAAATTTGAGGAAATTCAATTCAAATTTGAATTTAAATTAAAAAATCGACTAATTTAATTAATTTTGCTATTTCGAAAATTTTTTCACGTAGAGAATTTTTAACATCCAAAAAAATAATTTGTTTTTTACTTTACGGCTTAAAAAATAAATTTCACTCAATTTAATTGATGAAATTTTCAAATCAGGCTAAGTGCAATCAAAATAAAAAATTTGTCTGAAAATAATATTATAAGAATTATAAAGATTCGATTTAAGTAATATCTACAATTTGTTCATTATTTTTTGAGACACTGACTTGAAATTTTATTTTTTTGATTCGAAATAAATTAATCTACCTCTTAATTTTACAAAAACTCAAACAAATCAAGAAAAAAAATTGTAATACAAATATAACTGGAAGTATATTTTTATTTTATCAGTAGAGTGAATAGTCAAAAAAATTATTTTGATTCGATTAAAAATGGTAGTTGTTGCAAGCCTGAAATTAATACTATTGAGTAAATTCATTAGAAATTTTTAGATATAATTAATTTCGAAAGCGTATTTTTTTAGAATATGTAAATTTTATCTAGAAAAATAGAGTAAAGATCAGGTCGGAATTTATAAAATTTAATGTTTTGTGAAAGGAAAAGTGTTAAATAAAAGAATATAAGTTGAATTTACCTGGCTAAAGTGAATCTACTTTAACTCATCCGTTCGTTAAATCGTATTAATGTTAAAAAAATAATAGCTGTGAAATTTCGAAAACAAATTACATTTACATAAAATAAAGTAAAGCATTTATAATACAAATATTAGCACACAATGTCTATTCTGAAATGAATTTTCCTGATATGAAAGCTACTCAAAATCTACGAATTCGGCCAAACTTCAGAATTAAAAATTATTAATTTATTCAAATAAATTTTGTTCAATTTCTGACAATTCGCTTAAAATTCAATGATAATTGAAATATATATTATTTTAATATAATCAAACCAATTTAGTTAAAATTATTTATAATGCGGATTTGTACGTAACATCAACAAATTTAAGTGTTTTTACAAGATAAAGGCATATAGACAAGTAAAATTGAAACTAAAAGTATAATGAAAAGTTTGATGTCTATGAAAGCCAAACCCATAATTTAACCATTTGCGATATGTCGATTAAAATTCAATCTAAAAATTGAACTAGATCCTGCCAAAAGAAAAAAAAATATTACAAATAATCTTCTCCGAATTTTATTTACTACTGAATGCAAACAGTTTAAAATTTATTCAAAAATTTTTAGATAAAATTTTTTGAGCCTTGAATTTTAAAGCTTAGATTATGCTTTAAATTTGACGACAAAGAGTAAAAAAGTTAATAAACATTCAATTATTATTATTATTAGAAATAATATGCTTTTTAAGCTCTTTGAAATAAACATTTTTTTTTAAAAAGTCATTACTTCAATTTTTGAGAAAAATCTGCTCACCATAAATCATTTGGTGCAAATTAAGGAATAAAAATCAAAATAACTGCATCTTTGGTAATCTTCATAAATAATTTCACCCTAATTTGTTTTTGGACGAAAAATAAAATAAACATAAATTTATTAAAATTAATAAAATTTATTTATATTGTGCACACAAAAAAATCTTTTGTGATTGCATCAATTTTCGTAATTCAAAAAAAAAAATGTGAAAGATCTGAATTAAAAAATATGAGTTGATTTTTTCACAACAGAAAAAATTAAAAACTATTTTTTTAAGCATTTTCTGTTTGTACATACTATTGAGATATTTTTAAATAAATTTAAAATATTTTTTAAAAATTTTTGAATGCATTGCCTTTTAAAGCAAAAAATAAAATAAAATAAAATTCGAATTTCAAAATAAATAAAAATTAAATGAAGATTAAAGTAAATATTTTTTAAAACATTAGATATAAATTATCATTCACAAGATTATTGGCTGCAAATTTATGAGAAATTTTTAAATTTCGAATTTTTGCGGTTTAACTCTGGAAAATCCTATCAATCGAGAAAAAAAAATCATTAATTTTATACAGGTCTACATAAAAAAATTTTCTATATAAATAATTTTTAATTAAATAATTTATATTTTTATTATATTCACATAATATCTAAAAAAAGGCTTTGAAGAATTAATATTTTTAAATAAAGCGTGTTGAAAAAATAAGAAAAGTGATGAGAAAACATAAGTTCAAAAGAAATTTGTCATAGCCAACATTAAAGCGTACAAATTTAGTCGAAATGTGAATAATCAGTTGACTGTGCGATGACAAATAAAAATTTATTGAAAAAATTTTTTTAGTTCAGATTATTTAATTAAAATAAATGGTAACAATATATTAATATTAGTCTTCAATATGACACCTTTGAACTATAATTTTTAAAAGTAATGATACAAAATGTATCTAAAAATTATGATTTATTTTTGAATTAATCTATCACATAAAAATCTATATTTTTTTAAAATGTTAACTTTTATTGGCTGGTTTAAAAAGAAGGTTATGCAAAAGCTTCCATGTTTGCCTTAGAATTTAAAAATATTTTGTGTATGACACATTCTTCTTATCTAAATCTACAATCTTTTAACTTCTGTACTCTCTTGGGAATTTAAATATAAATTAAACTATAATTAATTGAGAATTTTCATTATTTTAATCATAAAAGTTATGCATATTTACTTGGCAGGAAAAATTCACTAAGAAATTTGCTATGTATAAATGCTTTTTTTAAAAATCTATGTATATTTATATTATTCTATCTATATAATCAAACCATTAAATTTTTACTATAGTAAATATGTTTGAAAAAAATTGATTTCTTTTTTCCATTATTTTATATAAAATAAAAATCCATAATCGGTTAAGGATTTTTTTATCTTGGTCGTTTGAAACTAGTTCCATTTTTAGTAAACTAAAAATTAAAAATTTTCATTCTAATATAGATGTGACGAAAATTTCTGTTTACTTACTCGCTTCCGTTAAATTATGGCTGACCAAAATAAGAAATCTCGAAAGAACAAGATTGATTTACATCAGAAGTCAATAATAAATTCAAAGCGATTTATTAATTTCGGAAAAAAAATGATTGAAATTCATTTATTTGTTTGAATTTTTTTTCGTTTTAAAAATAAGATTATGATAGAAAAAATTATGAGTAAAATCAATTAATTTGATCTGATAAACTTGAAATCATTCTCTACAGATATTTGCAAAAATAATTACTTTTTACAATTGAATTCAATATTAATTTGAATCTTCAATCGAATTTCTACGACTAATCAATTAAATCTCTCAATTTAGAGAAATATCATCAGCAAGATATGCTTGAAATTTTTTTTTTTTTAAATTTTTCTAATTATTATTTTCAAATATTATCCTCTCGTTTTAGACAAAAACTAATTTAAAAGTTTTTATTTCAATTTAATCAGACAATTTATATTTCTTCTGATAGTTTTACAATTAATCATAAATTTTAAATGTGGCTTGCATTCACAAAAATTTTTGTATAAATTTACTGTTAAACATACTTTACAAAAAAAATTATTGTTTGTCATACAAATAATAAACCTAAAATTCGGCCATAAAATGCAACAAATATGAAGAATAGAATTTAAAAGAATTCACAAAACAAAGCCTGTTAGAAAAAATTTCTAAACTCACAAGCTTTGTAAATTGAATATTTTTTTGAATTAGTCAAACTGAATTTCAATAAAACAATCCAAATCAAATTTAATCGTGTATTTTACATATATTAATTTTTAAAAAAGATAATGTATCACAAAATTTGAAGAAAAAATATAAGTACAAATAAATAAAGAAAAATTTGTAGCTAAAATTTAGAGAAAACATAGTCTGAACAGGTCCAATGTTTCATTGATTAATTATCTTTTATAAGAAAGCGAAATAATTATTTATAAGTTATTATAAATAAGAGAATTTAATAAAAAGTTCTTGACTGGCGATTCAATTATTAAAGCTTTTAAACTGAACACTTGCAGGCTCTTAAAATTTTGGAATCAAATGAATAAAAATATTTAATATATTACTTATGCGCCTAGAATTAAAGAATTCAGGATTTATGATGATGACTGAGCAAAAGAATTACCATTAAAAAAATGATAGCAAGATCAAATAGTTAGTTTCATGAGATTGTTTGGAAATACAAATATAATTTTTTTTTAGCTTTCGTCTTTCAAATAAAGAGAAATCAATTTTAATATCACTCTAATATTCAGTCAATATTATTGTTTCTTTTTTAAATCGATATAGCAAAAATAAAGCCCCATTAGTATGAATCCATATGGCTTCTGACACAATAATATATGTTGAAGAATTAAATTTCTTAACTGCAAACCAATGCGAATTCCGTGGATAGAGTAAAATTTAACAAGATGATATCTAAATTTGAAATGCTAAATTTGTACATATCACCTAAAGAATTTCACGTAAAGTATAATTCGAATAAAGATTCATTAAATAGATTTTTTTTTTTATATATTAGTCTTTGATTCTGAAATATACAGAATATTTTATTACTTGGCAAGGTTATTGAAACGCATATAAGGAAAAATTTAAATATAAAATGACTAAAAGCAAAGACCAAAAAAAAATTTAAGACCACATACACAAAAATATAATGCATCACGTATTTTTTGTTAGCAAAAATAAAATCGATTGATCCGTCTGTTTTTTTTTGACATTGATTTCCTACCACAAAATGCTTATTTTAAGTTTTCTGAGAAATAGAATTAACAAAGTTATATGTTAAAGCCACTTATTCAAAAAAATCGCTGCATCAGTTGTTCATTATTTTGTATCATTTTAATAATACTGCATAATTTAGACTAAATAATATACCTCGGAATTTGATGGCTATAAATGGTCATATGATACTATCAGATGAATAATGTTAACGAAAATTTTACAGATTTTATTGATGAAAACATTTCACAGTTCGGCGATTCACTTTTACCTTATAAGTTATACATAACAGATGTATTTTAATTTAGAAATCTCAATAAATTAATAATTAGCTGTTACAAGTTAAAAAATCAAGTTTTTATGTTTAAAATAAAAATCTGATCTCAAATATCATTGTTTTATTGTTCTATTGTTTTGATAAGATAACTAATAAATTGTGTTAAAATATCTGCACAAAAATCTAAAATTCTTCCTGAGATTTTTATTGAATTCACGATTTTGGGATAATTAATTGAATCTAATTTTCAATCTTTTTCTTCGAAACTCTTTGGAAGTTTTTCTCTTCGAAAATCCTAATTTCAAAATGACTATTAAATTGATTATTAGATATATAATTAAAATTTATAGATTTTTAGCACCATTTCGAACCACTATATTTCAAAATTCTGTTTTGTCAAATCTAATTTATTGATTTCTAATTTTTCTCTAAAAATTAATAAAATCATAATTAAACGATTCAAGTCATAGGAAAAAAATTCGAATTTTTCAAATTGCACATAAAAAAAGTTAATTTCGATTATATTTTTTGCAAGTTTTCGAAACTTGACAATAATAAAGTAATGAGCATAAATTTATGAGAAAATCAAACTAAAGAAAAAAATTTCTATTAATTTATTAAATTAATTAATTTTCATTTTTAGCTAAATATGAAACAAAAATGATTTGATTTTGCAAACGTTCGAATTCAATTATCTAGTCCTGCATCTTATCATAAAATGAATTGATTTAATCGTTTTCTAAATTACACTAAATTTAAAAACAAAAAATACGTAATTCATGAATACTAACTAAATTTTCAATTATCGCAAGCATTCTCAAAATTTTAAATTAAAATTTATTTATTTGATATTGAAATAAGCGAAGAAGAAAACATACTAAACTATTTATGATCAAACTAAATTATTTCAGACCTTATACATTTTCGATTGATCTTTATTTCAGACAAAAATATGAAAAATTCAATGTTCGATTACATTAATTTGATCATCAGATTTTGTGATAAAATTAAATAAAATATATCAAAAATCATATTTTTAAAAAGAAGAACAAAGTTCCATTTCGGATTTTCAAATTAGTCTTATCCATCGTAGATTAGGTTGTTTGAAAATTTTCATTATTTTTGACGAGTCAAATACATAATATCGATAATTTAAAAAATAAAACATGAATTCTATTTAAATTAGATAGCAAGTCAAATTTTTCTTAATGATTACTAGAATTTCTTTCGGCATTGACATCTAATACTTAAAAATTTATCATCTTTAAAATTCTTATCATTTTATTTTCATAAAGTTTTTCAAATGCTATACATACATAAATTTTAAATTTTATTATTTATAATTATTTCAACCGATATAAAATTTTTCATTTGAAAAAAGGTATAAAAAATATAATTTGTTTTTTTATTGCGAATTACGATGTAACTGGCAAACATAAACAAATTTCAATAAATAAAAAAAATCATAAAAGTTATTTTCAAGTTTTATATTTTTTTAATTATGTGTTCTATGTCGTCTTGTGAAACATTCAAAATTTAATGCATTTGAAGTTTTTAATTCATAGAATTTCGACAAAGAACAGATGACAAAAAAAGTAATTCAAGAAAACCATAATATATTTTATTTTGTCTTTCATATTATTCATCACATTATTTAGATAAAAACTCGAAAAAAATTTCGATCTTTTAAAAATAAAGACTCAAAAAAATGTTTGTTTTTTTAATCAAAATGAGAGAAGGAATTAAAAAAAAAATTGGTTTTAAAATTTGGTTTGAATCAACTTTTGAAATTAAGTTTTGAAAAATAAAATCCCATTCGACATGTCGATGATGTTTTCGTAAATTGCTGATTAGTTTAATAAGATAATGATACGTATTTTATTTGATTTTATTTATAAGTAAAATTTTTTTTAATTAAATTTGTTTCCGAATTTTTATATCAATACATATATTTATAATATATTTTCAAAATATAAAAAAAAAAATAAAAAATGTACTTCTCTAAGGATTAAAAATTGCTAACTGAATTAATATAGACACATATTACAGGGCAAATTATCAGCTAAAAACTTACGCTTCATAACTCGTTTAAAAATTAACGTTTACAAAAAAGTCATAGCAATCAACAAAAATTGATTCTTTGCAATCTGATTCGAAAATTTAATCTTTCATTATTATTATTCAGAATAAAAAAAATTTAAAAGAATCAAGGTAAATAATAAATAAATTCACAAACTAAATTTACTAAGACTAGACTTACTAAAAAATTTCGAAATAAAATTTTAAATCAAAATTTTTGGCAGACTTTATCAATCGATTATTTAATTAGTATTAGATATTTATAATCAACATTATCATATATGAATAATTGTAAAAAAATGAACTCTTATTGAACAGATAATATTTATTATTTAAAATTTTGAAATTCTGAAAAAATTTTAATTACTACTTTTGAATTTTTGATCCTACTATTCATTTTTTTTTATTGATGCCACATCTTGCGAAAAATAAATTCACACAATGAAAATATATAATTTCTAATTAAATTCTAAAAAAAAAATTATTTTATTTTTGTGCAACTTTAAAATAATATCATTAATTGATACAATAAACACATTGTCTAATATCAAAATAACTTTAGTTTTCACTTCGTATTGAATAATTTCACAAAGTCAAATATTTTTATACTTGACATATAATATTAAGTTTACGTCTATTTTATTGAACTGGTTTCTACATCCTTAGAGAAAATATCATTTTGTCTATGAAAAATTCAAACAATTCAAAATTAGTCTTTTATCTTAAAATGATTAATTAATCTTTGTGACCACTATGTAATAAAAAAAAAGTAATAAAGAGCTTTTCACGACTAAAATTCAATATTTTATGAAAAAGATGACTCGAAAATTCAACTTTCTATAAGTCAAACAGTACAAGTCACCAACTAGTTCTGAACACAAACACTAATCTGATATGTAAAATCATTCTAGGGTTTATAGTTACACCAATTATACTGTTTCAATGTAGATGTGTTTTCGTAATATCCAATTTTCTTTTTAAACAAATTACTTCCCCTACTACTTTCTTTTTCAAAAAAAAAATTATTCAAAATTTTATAACTTTTAAATAGTACCGCATTTAAATTCTAAATAAAAAACAGAGCACATACTTTAACAAGAGATAGTGTTGATTTTGGGTTAACTACATCTTTAGGGCAAACATAATTTTAATTTTTTTTTTTTTTGATTAAATTGTTATACGCAAGCATACAAACAAAAAATGTGCTTATCGAGCAGTCTAATAAGATTTTGTTTATAAGATGCAAGTGACATTTAATACAATAGATTTTTTTTATTCATAATAGATGTAATAAATAGTGTAGTAAAATTGTCTCAATTCATGTACGTGTTCTTTACTCCCATTTAAAAGCACACACACTTAATTGTCTAATATTCTGAATCATTCACTCACACACACATACTTACGCATAAACATTTTATTTAAGTTTTAATACTCATCTGTTTTGATTCAAATATTTCATGTCTTTGTTGTTAATATTTGGTACTTGAATGTGCCCGTTTTTGCTAGTTATAATTTCTTAAATAGAATGTTATAAATTAAAAAGCTTGTATTACACTTAATATGTCTAAAAACGGTCTAATGATCACTGTCTCAAACCAATTTTCTTAAAGCAGCAAATGATTCGCTTGTATTTATTGGATACACTCTAAAATGTCTATTAGAAATTTTGTAAAAAGTTTCGAAGAATTCGTTCAATTACATTTCTTATAGATCCTAGATACATTGGGAATCTATGAATTTTATTAATTGCTATAAATTAATATACTTTTTTAATCATTCAAAATTTAGTTTAAGCTTTATTTAAAGCATATTTGCTCACTCGTCCTTGAATAAAAAAAAAATTCATTACATATTGGATTCGAACATATTTTTTTAATTGCTAAAAACGGCAAACTAATAAAATGAAAGCTAGTTGCAAAAATATAATAGTCTTGGCTCTAAATGTAGAAATTGGAAGTGGCTAAAGAAACTTCAATTTGCCAAACTATTTTTTGGGAAATTGCAAATAAAATAATTCTAAAACTTAAAAACAAAAGCTGTTGTTTAAAATCATCAGCACAGAAAGAAATAATACAATAAATTAATTTACAATAATAATACTGATGTCTATTAGATAAATAAGATATTTCTAATTAAGCAGTCGGCTGAAAAAACTACAGATAAATAGTATAATGAATTTCGAAATGAAGTCAAAATAAACCCAAACTAACGTAGGTTCAAATTCGAAAGTGTTTTGAAAATTCAAATTATTTTTTTCACAAATCAGTATATCGATTAATATTTTATTCAATTATTGTGGCTTATAATGTTTTGTTGATCTTAAGTTGTTTAGTACAATTCACATGCTACATAATAAAAAGAAGTAATGAAATTGAAAATCAAGTTGCATATCGAAAGTATAGAAAATTTGATTAAAAAAAGATTTAATACATTATAAATTTTCGTTATCGATTTAAATATGCTTATAAAACGCAAGCGAAATTGCCTTTTTTATCAAAATCAAAAATTTATATTTTAATTTTTTTCTTATCTTGTAAAATTGGTGATAACAAGTTGAGATTTGACTTATGATTTTTAATTTTGAAAAAATACAGTTTTGATATATTTTCTGTTTATTTTACCAAAAGTAATAACAAATTTTTACATTCAAATTATTTTACCATTTGAGAATGCCACACATTTTGTTAAAAAAAGATAAATTGAAAACTTATTGATTTGAAGCGAAATAAAGACAATTCTAATTTTGAACCAGAAATAACTTTTCAAATAAAAACATCTCCAAAAGGTGAAAGGCATTTTTCATTCAATGGTAATATACACACAACAATTGATGCTCAAAATAAAAACTTATAAATGAAATTAAAAAATTTTCTAGTTTCATAAGTTCTCGAGTTAGAAATTCGCAAAAATTATTTTATTTTGACGAAGAAAAAAATAAAATCACATATAGGTAAAGTTCTGAGAGATTTAGGTTCAATCCTAAAATTTAAATTATTAACAGTTTTTTAGTTGTGAAAATTTTTCATCCTATTTTTATTGTGAAAAATTCAATGTTGACGTTATATAAATGTAAGACCATCATTGAAAAAAAAATTTTTGACTAATACTTGGATCAGCCAAAAATAAGATATTTTTGAAAAAAATCGTGAATAGATTATTTATATTAAGCAAAAGAAAATTCAAACGAGATTCTTTATTGACTTTCAGATTCGGTTTTTAAGCTATAAATCATGGAAATTCAAAACTTCATTCAGATTCGAGACAAGCAAAAAAAATTGACAATGTGAAGACTTGGTGAATATTAAAAGCGTAGAGTTTTTGAAGAGAATTATCGAATAATACTAAGTAAAAAGTGAACTCTTGGCAAAAGTAAATAAAGACGATTTCGGATGAAGAACTGGAAAAAAGTAGTTGCCGAAATTTTTTTTTTTATTTCCCTTTTTTGCAAAACGAATAAAATAAATTCGTTTCGCCTTTTTTTCATATTCCATATAAAAAAGTATTAAGTTTTGTTTCTTTTTATTGAAAAATAATTATCAAAAATTGAAATTATTTTAATATTTTAAAATTTTAGTCTAAAATCTCAAAGCCTCAATGCAGACTAAAAAAAATAACAACGCAATTCAAGAATTTTCATAGTTTTCTATAAGTCTAAAACACAGTATTTCAATCAAGTAAAAATTTTCTTCAATTTATACTAAAATTAAAAAAAAAAATTGTGTTTATCTTGATCATCAGATACAAA
>BLXL01002147.1:0-31034 GCA_023170135.1 Acarapis woodi
ATTTTTTCATTCAAATAAATTTAATGTGTGTGACAATCATTATAGTTTTGTGCTTGAAAGTTTTTGCTTTACCTATTTTTTTTACTTTTAAACTGTTCAAACTATAAAATAATTTTTTTTTTTTAAAAATTCCGATCATCCAAAAATATTTTTATATATTTATTTCGAAAAGTGCATTTTTATAATTAAATTTTAATTTATTAACAGACTAACTAAATTATAATTATCAATTTTGAATCAAATTTTTTTAAATTAAATTTTGTATTTAGCTTTTCTGTTAAAAAAATAAATTTGTCATAATTTAAAGTTTTTTTTTTAATTTCGAATTCAAAATATAAGAATATTAAAATGAACTAAATATTTCTTATTACTGATAAATTTTTTGCTGTATGAACGCTATCTGAATAATAAAAAAAAAAAAGGTTCTTAAATTTTTTTTAGTTACCGAAAAAAACTCATCAGAGGGTAATTATTAAACGAAGAAGTAAACAATTGTAATTTTTTTTTTCATTATCAATAAATCTACTCAAGAACTAAAAAATAAATTTTCATCGGATGTAAAAATTAATGCAAATAATTATTGTTGAATGATCTTTACCGGATTTTTCATATAAATATCGAGAGAAAATATTGATTAAAATAATAAATTCAAGTGAAGCTACAGGTAATAATTATATTTGTGTTTCAGTAACAGAATAATTTAATTATCAAATCTCGAATTAAATCATTCAATTTTTCCTATAATTTTCTTATTTATTATATGGATGATGTTTGTACTTAAAGAGAATTTCCAAAATTTTATCGTTCTTATAAATTTTAATTAGATTACTCCAATTAAATAATAAGAATGGTAATTAAAAATTTTGTTAATATTTTTTTGTGTGAAAACAATTATAAAAATTTGATTATTATTTATTGAATAATAATATAATGATACAATATTAATGATACAATATTTTTGTACTTTATACAAATTATTTGATACGAGTAGAAATTTTTTAAATTTTTTTCACATGGATATGAAATTTATTTCAATAAAACAAACCTATCATATACATATTAATTAATTTTTCTGCAAAGCTCAACATAATTTATTGCTCAAAAGATTTTTTGAACTCTTTCTTCTTTTAAAGTTTTAATGCTTTTTTGGCTAGTTAATGAAAAAAAGATACCATTGGAACTATTTTTTACATTATTATTCGGTTCAATTTATTCATTTTTCAATAACTAACTTTTTTATTGAGAAAAAATTTTTTTAGCTAAAATCAGATGACTCATCAGCAGGTATTTAGAAAGACTTGCAAAATAAAGCTAAATTTGTAGTCCAAAACATATGAAAATTGCCTAAAATATTTTTTTTTTTGTTTGATAAGTTATGCCTACAAAATGATATAAAGTCATGTTTTGAAGAAAATTTTTTTTTCATAAGTTCATCTAATGAATAATTTGTACCGTGTGGTAGCTGTGATGCCGTATTATTAACTATAATTAAATCAAAAAATTTTATTTTCAAGTTTTTTTACTATTCTTACTTATAAATATGTCGTATGAAATAGTTATAAACTTTCAATTAATAATGATTCAACTTTAAAAATAAATTATGATTTTAGGAAATTTGAAATCTTTTGCGTAATAGAAAATTTATTACTCGTTTATTTTTTTTCAGTGATAATCTGAAAGCAAACTTAATAAAATTTGAATTTCAAAATTAAGAAAATTTTTTTTTCAAATTTATCTGTGTTGAAAGATCTAAAAAATGTAATTCATTATTTTGGTTGGACTTTTTTTTAATTACCAGATGCTAATTTAATTATGAATGAATTATTTTTAAAGAACAAATTTTTTTTATTTTGATTATTTTAATTTGAAATATATAGAATATAAAATATAAAATAAGATAATGAATGGTTTTGCATTTAATTCGAATTTGATGCATACAGAATTGAATTTGCTATTTGGATTTGAATTCTTGACCATTTTTTTCAATTTTATCGAGCACATGTGAAAATTTTTCTTATAATAAAAATTATAATTAAATTCTTAAACTTACTTGGTTAATTACAATTATAAGTCATTATTAATTTAATAGAGAAGTAAAATTTTTTAAAATTTGATATAATGAATTGCTTCCTATAAAAACAATTTTTTTGACACTATTGGTAGGTTATACATTCAAATCATTAATTTCACTCATTTCAATGATATGAAAATTTACATACTCAAACTATTTAATGGTTTAAAAAATTCTATGAGATTTTTCTTGATTCTTCATAAGTATTATTGGATGGTCAAGCAAACAGGTCATTTTTTTGTCATTCTTTTCGAAAAAATATTACATAATTATATTGTCATTTTTCTTTTTACATAATTTAAAAATAAAAAAAAATGTTCATGAGGTTCAAGACTTGGTAAAAAAAAATTATGTTATATATATGAAAATTATTTGAGAAATTATTTCAATCTGTAACAAATCTGACGAGAACTTACGAACAAGATAATTATAATTGAAGAAATTTCATAAAAAAATTACCAAACATTAAATTCATTTTGAGTTCCTGAAAATTAGTTAGCATCTAGGTGACGTGTTTTAATAGTACTTAATTAATTTATTTAAATCTTGTATCCAATATGACATATACAAATATTGGAAGGCGACCATTTCAAACTTTGAAATGATTAAATAAATAGCAAATATGTATAATATATCCTTATAACGATGAATGTTAAATGACTCTAAGATGAATTTAAATAATCTGATCATTTTTAATTAAAAATTTTCTTCAAGAAGACACGTCAATTGCTTATTGAGAAACTGTACAAAAGTTATTTTAAAGAAATTACTTATAAAAATAATAATCATTAGAACTATTTATTCCAAATATCAACTAATTATTAGATTCAATATGTTCGAATATAATATCATAATAAATATGCGAATTTCATATAATGACAATTGAAATATACTTCACAAAGCTTGTGAATAATGATTATAAATTATTAAATTGATTTTTTAATTTAAATTGTTTTACTAGAATAAGCAGAATATTAAATTATTATTGTTTTGAAATGGACACTGGCCGTTACAATTAAAATTAATATATTTATTATTAATTCTCGATAAAAAGATTAAATGTAAAGAAATATTTAGATTCGATTAATTAAATATAATTGGTAATTATTAGATATAATTAGAAAAAAATATTCTATAAAAGATTTTCAAAAGTATGTTAAATGATTTTGCAGCCTTTAGGTTGTTAAATAAATATGATTCTTCAGTAAAAAAGATTATTTCACTTTCAGGTGAATATACAAAATAAAACATCTTCTTTGAAAAGTTTTCAATTTTCTTTGAATCAAAGTTTAACTCAATACGAAGAAAAATTTCGTAATCTTTGTTTAATGGGAATCAAATCGAGATTTAAACATCTTTAAAGAATTATTTTTTATTGAGTGTTAATTACACAATTCGAATCTTCTTACAAATCAGGAAGGCCATTTGCGATCACAGAATACGAATTTTTATAATTCAATTTTTTGAAATTTAGACAAAAAAAAATTAGCTTTAAACATGCATATTTTTTCATTAAAATTTTAGTCGAAACGTATCACTTGACCAGAGTGAAAATATCAATTGTAATAAATTTCTATTTACGCACTTCTACTACGCACTAAGTCTAATAAAAATATTCGATTCTTGATTTGTACACCTTCAACATATAAATCTGTATACTATTTCAAGTTGAAATTTTATCTTTCGAAAAAGATTTATATGATTCTAATAATGATGCAATTTTTTTTTCACTAGTTCTTGTATAGTTTCTGAACGATCACGATCTCGTAAAACTTGTATTCATGCTTTTCATTAAATAAATGTTCAATTAATTTAAACTTCGAATTACATTTTCAAAATGATCATCATTATTCAATCTGCCCAATTGTGTGGATCAAAATAATATGTGGAATAGATCTAGCACTTTTAGATTTAATTAATATAATTTAAATAAAGTAATATGTTTTAATGACATTGATTTAATGAATATTTATTGATTCAAAATTATTATTATTTTTATCAGTGACTGAAATATCGTTCCAATAAAATATAGCCCACATTACAAAAAAACACTAAAGTATTTTCATTAAATTAAATTTTTTTATTCTAAAAATGCATGAATCTTTTGAAATTTTTTTTTTAATATATTCTTTTTTTTATATTATGAGCCAAGCAACGATTAAATTATTGACACTCAAAAGCAAATCTTCTTATTGATTAATTTTACAGACTCATTTAAATTATTTTCTTTGATTAACTGATCTGCCGCGAAAATTTGTTTGATTAATTTTCAAAACAATTTATTTACTTTTTCAAGTTGTTGGCCTTCTGATCTTTTGAAATTGATGGCTATAATTATTAAAAATATAGACAAAAAAACATACACATCATTTAGGTTTCGATTTACATAAATATTGTGTAAGAATATTCGAAAGAATTTTCAACAAGTGTTTGTTTTATTTCAAAATATGATTAATTTATTTGTCTTAGTATGTAAGTTAGTTCTAATCACACAAGTTGATTAGTGATTTGAAAATTATTTACTTTTCGAATCATCAATTTTTTCTTGAGATTTCGAATTGATAATAATCAAGATTTACACTTATTTTGAAAAAATTTAAAAACAATTGAAAAAAAAGTTTTTGAGATTATAATAATTTTTTTAATCTTTTTTAACTATCTAGAACTGAAAAAAATATGAAATTCATCTGTTGAATATCGCATTTTTTGTCTAATCATTACTGACATTAAATCAAACAAACATCAGATGACCTGATTTTATAACATTAAAAAGTGCTTTAGTTGTTTATTTAGAATTTTATTTTTGTTTAATAATCAAATCGTAATTATCAAAATTTAAAAAATTTTTGATTATTTTGATGGGGAAAAGATATCAATAAGTTATCGATATAAATTATTTTAGTTCCGGCTGTTGTAGATAATTGATTGTAAAAAATTAGTGATTTAGAAGTGCATTCAATTTCAAATCAATTGAAAAATATTGATAGATCAAGATTTTTTAATTGATTTGAAAACTGCAGAAGATTGGCTTGTATTTTTCAAATAGTCAGGTTTTACAGATAATATGTTTTATAAAATATGAATCGATTTATAATTAACTGAAATTTTCAAGAAAAACACTAGAATTTATTAGGCAAATCTTTGAGACTATGATATTTAAATTTTCAAATTCCGCATCAAAATAATTAATAGATATAATTTTCAAAAAGCCAATTTCAAATATGTCAGCTCTTCATTTAGCTTTACTAATTCACAATGAATTTTGTTTCATTAGTTTGGGAAATTTTAATGAAAATTGAAAATTTTTTAAAATCATCAGATTTTCTGAATCGAATTTTTTCGATGTGTCTAAAATCATGACTAGTTAATAAAAAATACGTAACGTTTGAAATTTCATTAAATTATGAAAGTCTATTTTTTGATGCGTAATAATGATTGTATTTTTTTTTTCAAGTTTCAAAAGTTTATAGGCACGCACACATAATCATATCGATTTTACAAATTCGAATTGAGAAATTTCAAAGGAAAAAATAAATTTTATAGAAAATCATTTATCGATTGCCATTTGAATCCGAAACCACTAAGATTTATTCGAATTTTAAAAGCAAAAATTACAAAACTTAATGCGATTTTTTTTTTGAATTTTATTATAAATTTTTATTATAAAGTTGAATTATCTTGCAAATAGTTTAATTATTTGTATATAATTATTCAACAATTCGAATTTTTTTTTATTGCCATCTGATATAATGATCAACAAGTTGTTCCTGATTTTAGTTACAATTAATAATTAATGATTTATTAAAAGTTACTATTCTTTTTTTTTACAATTTTTGAAAAAAAAGGCTGAATTTATAAAATATTAAATCGATAAGTTGTTGAACGAAATTCATTCTTTTCCTAGAATGGAATAGCAAAAAGTTGTAAAAAAAAATTATAAATTGAAAATAAGTGAAATTAATCTGATTAATCGTTCAAATTGACTTAATTACATCAATTTTTTTGAAAATTTCAAGAAATACCCAGATGAAAAAAAAATTCATCAACAATTGATGATTAAACAGCATAAAATTCTTTGATCTAGTTCGCTTAACAATTATTAATTGAAAGAAAGTTTTCAAATAGTTGGAAAAAGTCTTAAAGAAATTATCCTTGACATCCTTTTCTTAGAATGATAGGTATTGATGAATCGATTGCAAATAATGATTTATTTTCACATTAGAACAAAACCTGCTACAAATTAATGTGTTTGAAGCCACTAAAAAATAAAATAAGAAACTATCTACAAAACATTAAAACTTGACTTACCTAATCAAAGTATCAATATATTTATCAACTCTAATAGTTCAAGAAAATAAATGTTTCAGATAAAAAATTAAGAACTGTTCAAAAAAAGTTTTGTCACTAAAAAATTTAATTTTTAAACGAGTTTGAAAATAATTAAAATAGCCAGTAGTAAATGAAACAATAATTTGTTATCGGAAAAAGATATTATTTTGAATGTAAAATTAAAATTTTGTCATTTAACGGTACTAAATTTTAATTTTCAGCATAAAATCGCTTTGATTTCAACTAGATAATTAAGATGAGTTTAAAGTTTTGAAGAATGATCTGATTATTGGAAAAGAAAATATATAATTAGAATTTAAATGTTTTTTGTATGAACTAATATTTTTTAGCAATACGCCAATGCATTTTTTTATTAATATTTCAATTATATGTTATTAAGTTCGATCGCCCTTGTTATTATAAGAAGTGAATTGATTTTTTATTTTTCCAGAATTGAAAATTTTCTAATATAGATTATGATTTGAACGAAGAATAACTCAGTTGTTAAATATTATTTAGTAAACAGTTTAAATTTGATCATCAAAATTTTTCATGCTCCATAGGTGTTCTTAATCTGATTTATTTGAAACAAATTGATGAGACTCGATCAAATATCATACATTTGTAATATGATGCATTTTGATTAACAAATTGTGTATTCGTTTGTTTTTAAAGCATCATCATTGAATATATTTACTGTACCTGATTGTTGCAACATACTAATGAATTTAATTTTGATGCATTAACTTTTTTAGTTTTGGCATTCATAATAATCGAAATAAAAATACCACACATACATTTTAATTTTGATATTCATTTCGTATATATGGAAGAATTATCAAAATTTAAATTATGCCTATTCATTAACACTCTACTTTTAATTCAATAAATTTCTTTTTTGTTGAACTTAAAATTACATTCCGAAATTCATTTGATTTATTTATAATTTTTTTTTATTTCTCAATATTTTGATAATTTATTTGATTTAAATCCTGAAGCTTCAATAAAATTTAATTTTTTTTATGATTATTCAATAATGAATTAAATAGCTTGGAATTATTATTTTAGTATTTCTAGGTGTTCGACCTTATTGAAATTGGTGGCTTATTATTATAATCATAAATTTTGTTCATTATGATTGATAGTATCAATGATATCATATTTTCATTTTTTCTACCGAAAAAAAATGATTTCTATTTTCTCTTTAAATATTATTCTTTTTCTAAGAATATCTTTAAAGATTTGCGTATTTTTAAATTGCTAACGTTTGACAAAAAAGTGCTTAGACATCCTCAAATTATTTTATTTAAATATTTTAGTAGCGTTTGTAAAAATGTAATTAAAGATCAACATTTTAAATAAAATTTTTATTCAATGTCAATAAAATTCAATTAATTGTAAAAAAATAAAATTTTTAAACGTCACTCATTTTCATTTATAGAGAGGATTTAATTTCAAATTTTTCCGAGCAAATCTTTAATAAAATTTGATTAAACAATAATCTTTGAAAGTTGAATGGTTACATATATGTATATCATTTCATATCAGAAATATAAAAATAATTCATCAATTTCTCTCCTACACAGCACGTCAATAAGAATTTTTTGGTGATCGAATATTTACTTGTTGATTAATCATTTTTAAGGACATGTCAATTAATTTTAATTGCCATAAAATTAATATATAATTTGAAAAAAAACTGATTCAAGTAAAGTATTTCAATGATATATTTTAGAACAATTTAATTAGCCTTATAAACTTTTATTGATGATTGAAGGAGATGTGTTACCACGCTCACCTACTTAAATTTAAACTACATAAATTTTCAAAGTTGCCAATGAATAAAAAAAAATATTTTAATATTTGGAGCATATTCTAATGTGAGAAATGACCTGAAATCTGAATAAATGAAGATTATATTTTAGACAAGCTCTATTGAGAATTTCTTAAATTTTAGTATAAAGCATCGACTACAAATTATTTAGTGTGGTGTTCGAATAGAATGAATTTGTTTACAAAAAAATTAAACAATTGAACAAACTATTATTACATTTTGAAAGTCAAATCATATGAATTTAGCCTAAAAAGGAAAAAAAAATTCGTCAAACTTTTGTTCGAGAATGCATATAGCATAAAAAAATGTATGAGTCAGTCTAATTAATGTGAATGCCTAAATTGATCAAAATTGATCAATAAGTTGACACATCAAGCAAAAAATTAAATTTTACTTATTAATTTCGTTAATTACAATTCAAAAATACAATCGCACAATTAAAATTTGTCGACTATTAGAAAAAAAGGAAATGATTTGATATTCTTCATTAGTTCAAAAATAAATAAATCATTCAAGAAGAACATACTTAATAATAATTATGAATAAGTTAACAAAATTTATGCTAATCTTTAAATAAAAATTAGGCTGCCAAAATAATTTCAATTTCGAAATAAATTTTTGAACGTTAAAGTAGCTTTTCATTTCAAGTTTATAAAATACTATTAAATTAACGGGCCGGTTTTTCAAAAAGAATGGTAACTATCAAATTTATTTAATATACAATACTTTAAAGCTTTAAAGTGTTTAATAATTTCTGAATTAGAAACCTTAAAATAGATCTTAATAAATATATTAAAGGTCGTCAAGAGTTTATTTCTTTCGCAATAATGCATTTTTGGTTTATTAGAGTGACAAATTCATTGCTTATTAAATTGCATAAAATGTTAGGTATTTGAATAATTTTCTGTTATTTTTGAATTAACATTTTAAAAAGAAAAGATATAAAAAAGAAAAATGTTTTCCTCAAAAATTAAAAAAAAATTGAAAATTAAATAGTCTGAATTCAGAAACCATTTATTTATACAATCACAATTCGGAAAAAAAAATTGAGTGAATTTGTTATCAACTCTTTAATCTATAAACAAATAAAAGACGATTGTTTTGCTCAATGAGCCTGAAAATCAGTTTTATAAAAAAAATTTTTTATTCATTTTCTTAGCCAATAATTTAATTGAATTTGTTCTCAATTTTTGAATTTAAAAAAAAAAAAAATGAATTTTCAACGCTCTACTTTTTTGAACTTAAAACTAATTTAAAATAAACATATATAGGTTTTTTCGAAATATTTCATTAAAAAAAATTAACTTTAAAGTAATCCGGAAATTATCATACTAAAAAATTAATATCGAAAAGAGATTTTTATGATAAAAAATTGAATTACTTATATTGATCATTTTAAATAAAAGTAATTTACTCGCAAAATCAATCATAAAAACCGACTTTAAAATGCAAAAAAAACTCATTTATTCAATTTTTTTTATTAAACGAATATTTAGAAAGAGAAAATTTTGAATTTTTATCAAATTTTATAGTTTTAGTTTTCTTATTTGTGATTATTTGGTTATCACTAAATAATAAATTTACCATTTGAATTTTTAGACAAATGTTTTTTGAAAATGAGAAATTAAAACAAAAGTGATGTATGTCATGAGTTTGAATTATAGTGTTTTATAATAGAAAATCTTATTCAAAATTTTTTGAATATATTTTTATTTATCTCATATTTTTATACTCAATTAATGTTATGCGCAAATTATGATATTACCTATATAATGTTACCACAAAAATCTTTATATTCATTATTAATACTATTTAAATTTGATTAATTATTTTTTGTTGTTCGAATTTAAAAACAATCGAATACGTTCTTAATTTCAATTGTTAAAAACTTACGATTAATTGCAGAATTTCAGATTCAATTAAAATAAATATGAAATTTACGTATGTCTTCTGCATTAAACATGCATGAATTTCACATATTTTTGCATATTTTCTAGTAATTCATGCAAAGATTGTAAAAAAATCATGATGAAGATTTATTAATTTTTTTTTAGTTTAACAAACTAAGATCAAAGAAAATAATTGAATTACCTAATTATATGAATAATTGTTTTTAAATTCAAGAATATTTTTTTAGGAGTTTTAGAGCCGTTTTATGTTAAAGAAAAAATTGAAGTTTTTAACAGAAAATTTCTAAATGAAAAATTTTTTTTGTTATTAATTAAAAATTATCACAACTTAAAATTTTATAATCAGATAAGAGATAAGATTGTTTGTAAAGCAAATATTCAATTAAGATGGCGAAAAAAAATTTAAAAAACTAAACAATACATAGATTCTCTTAAAGTTATGCAAACTTTTGGTATTATTATTTATTTTGTGATTGATGAATTGCTAAAAAACGAAATATGTCAGCGATAGCTTGTTGCGTGAAATTATTTTTATTTTTTTAACATTTGAGATGTTAAAGCGAAATATTCTCTTCATTAATATATTCATTTTTATCATTTTTTTTTCTTACCAAACAAAGATATTTATTAGATATCAAGATTCTCTAAATTTGTTTAATTTTTTATTTCAGATTTGAAGATCTAAAATAACATGTTGCTATTAATTCACAACAATATTTTATATAATTTCTAATTATTTGATTCCTATAATTGAAAGAACTTAAGTTAAATTAATTAGATTTAATAAAAAAAGACAAACAGAAATAACGATCGCAGAACTAAAATTTAGCTCTTTGAAATGAACATCTTTCTAAATTTATACTATATATTACAATGTAAATTGAATAAATAGTACAGATTTCTATTGAGATCGGAATAAAAAATTCCAAAAATTTAATTTACAAATTGATAAATAATGAAGATTCTTTTTAATTTCTTCGATGATCATTATGAGCTCGAATAATTAATTTTATTAATAATTCAATGAATTATTAAAATGATTTTATGATACAAATTATATTTAAAAAAAATTTTTTCTTAAAATTTTTTTGAATTTGACTACTCTTAAATTATAATGAATGTTTTTTTAATGGTCTTTTTAATTGACTTAGAAAGCTAATAGCTTTCAATCCATCGAAAAATTATTGAAATATTCGAAATCATAAAAAATTCAAAACCAATCTTCAATATTTACCGATTGATTTTCAATTTAGATTCAATATTATAATCATCGGAATGAAATATTTTAAGCACATACGCTTCTGATGATATATTCGGATTAAATTCAATAATTTTGATTGCTAATTTGCATTATATTTTTATAATTTATACTTAAAGTTAGCATTCGAAAATTTTTTGAATTGAAACCTAATAATAATAATATTAAATGTTGATATATGTGATACAAAATTGCTGAATCGACTCCTTTACTTTGTCAAATGAATCATCGATATGCAAACGATTTCATTTGAATATTATAATGTTAAATTTATCAAACTATTTAATTATGATTAAACAGAAACAAATAATCATCTAATTATATGCAAAAATAATTTAAATATTTTCAAAATTTTTTAAAGTTTAGATTATCTGTTTTTAGAACGTTTCAAAAAACGAATATTTGAATTTTATAAATAATTTTTTTAAAAAATAACTTCCTGGTCGTATTTACTAGATTTCAAATCTTCAAAATGAAAAAAATTATTTGGATTTTAGCTTGAATTAAAAAATTAATCTTATAATTTTTATAATCTTAGAGATGAAAGAAAACATCATTAAATTTTCTAGTATGCAAATTTAATGAATTATTATCAATCATATTCATCGAATTGTGGTTAACTTAAGATCAAGAAATTTTTTTTTTAAATTAATCTATCGTTTGCGACAGAAGCTATTCATACAAAAATAAATTTTTGCATTTTGAGCAAATCAAATGAAAGAATAAAAGACGAGAAAATTAATAAGTTTTTCAATTTTTTGAAGTATGCACATAAATAAAGACAATTTTCGCAATTTCACTGCTATCTAATATATTTTTTTATTAGATCACACTCCTGTCAAATCGCATAAAAGAACAATTCTAATACAATTAGTGATAATCTTCATTTTAGTCGGCAAAATAAAAAAATTTTCTATAAAGATTGACAGTGCCGTCTGATTTTTTTTTGTCAAATAATGTTGACAAGAAAATGTGTATCTTCAATGCAAATTTTTTACTATATATATAGTTTAGTTCACTTGTTATCGAAAGATTTAAATTTCAATTTATAAAAATGATGTTTTTCATCAACTTTTAATATGATTTCTCTAGGTCGTAATTGATAAATCTGAAAATTATTTCACACAAATTTTTATAAAACCTATTATACGATTTTTTATCATTGGCTGAAAATAATTAATTTACAGCATTTACCGACTCATTTCAAGTAAACGATACTGTAAACAATATTTTCTTAAAATAAAATTAACTTTTAGATCTTGTAATACACTTGAATCATTTATCCGA
The DNA here is from genome assembly GCA_023170135.1 of Acarapis woodi. Lineage (NCBI taxonomy): Eukaryota > Metazoa > Arthropoda > Arachnida > Trombidiformes > Tarsonemidae > Acarapis > Acarapis woodi. The sequence goes on from BLXL01002147.1 coordinate 12,690, forward strand.
TTCGGAATAAATGTTAAATTGAGAGGAATAAGTTTCTGATTCTGTAAATTATAAATATTTGAATAAAACACCCGAAAAATATCAAAAAATTAAACTAATAACTTAAATCTTTTGGTAGATGGTCGAATAATAAGATTGCTTTCTATAATAAGCGCAAATGATTATTTATTTAATAGATAAGAAGCACGATTTCAAGAAATATTTTCTTTTTTTCTCTTTATAAGACCTGCTTGTTTGAGACAGATTATAAATACCTGAAAAAAACTTCAAAATATTTTTTAAACAACTTATTGTTGAATTATATTTTAAATAATCTTTAGATCATATTTAAAATATGTAGTAACTAAGTTTAAACTCTAAATTATTATTAAAGCTATTCTAATGCCTATAAAGTGTTGTTTTATGTGAAATTCTTGAATACATCTTAAAGTTGATTTACGACAGTCTAATACAATCTGTCTCTAAACTGTAAAGCCAAAAGAAAATTAAGCAGCACTGAAAAATTTTCTAGTTCGTAAAAACTTGATCGGACTATTAAATATTAAGAATCTATTTGAAAAATTTGGCTATAATAAAATTTCACTTCGCTTAACTTTGAAAACTAATTTTGATATAAATTTATACAAAAAGATAACAAGTTTGGGAATGCACAGAGAGGCTTGAGATACTGGACGTAATTTAAGTGGTCGAAAGCAAGTTCTAATTTTTTCGTTTCTGAAATCTGAACCACTAAATTTCATTACTTGATCTTCGACACGAAATTTCGAATGACTCATTCAAAATAGTGTATAATATTTATTAAAAATGCTTACAAAATTTAAAAATGAGATTTTTTAAAAAAAAATTAGAATAATAAAACAATTTCTACTCCAAATCAAAAAGTTCAAACTACCTATTTAGAACTAATGAATATTAAGATTCATCAACCGAAATTTTGCGACCACTATTCAACAAATAATAAAAAGCTCTAAATTAGATATCCTAAACAAGAATTTAATCAAAATTTCAAACAAATCGTTTTTACAATGTATGTTATGCATAAAAATAATCTTTGTTCATTTTTTTATATTCATATTTTTATATTCATATTTTTATTTTCTATTTTTTATGTTAAGAAATATGAATTACATTATTATATTATTTTCGTGATTTTAATATTCGAATGCTATGATGCTAATTTTAAATATTTATATGATGTTTTTTCAAGATTTATTTGCATTCTTTAAGGGATAGTATTATTTATATTTTTTTGCCTATTGATGAAAATATCAGCTATGTATTGAAACTTATTTAATGAGTATTACCGATGCAATGTTCTCTTTATTTGAAGTAAATTATTATTATATATTGACTTTTTATTTTTTTTTTTTGATAACCAAAAATGAATGTGACATTATAAGTTTTAAAAACTAATCATAAGTTTTATCAAAATTCGAATCAAATTTAACAAAATTAATTCGAATAATTTAAATCTTATTATTTTTACACATTTGAATGATTTATGAGTTTTTTTTAATATATTTTAATGTTTGATTTTGTTCTTTCAATCCGTTTAAATTATACGGAAAAATAAATAAAATAAATTCTTTTTTTTTTGCAAACAGCCTCCAAAAAAAACTAAATTCTTTTTCTAAAAAAATAAGTTTTTCAGAAAAAAAGTCTTAGTTGATAAATATATATTAACACAAAATAATATTTTCTTAGTGAATTATAATGTATCAATATTAATGATTTAGGCAATCGTATAAAAACAATTAATTGACTATCATGCATCAAATTTTTTTTTAGCAAGAATTTATAAGTTCAAATAATTCAATAAATAATTCGACGGTTCTCATATGAATCATAAATGAGATTTTTTTCTAAAAAAACTAAGTGATTTAACACAATGTTTAGAAAGAAGTCAATATTTTATGATCCACTATAACAGTTAAAATATATAACTATCAAAAATTTTTTATTTTTTTTTTGTATATTGTAAAGAATCACTGTTATAATAATATTTCAAATCATAAAAATAATTTATCTAAAATATTTGAATTCCTTTGTTAGTCACTTGTAAGATAAAAAGATGAGTGAACAATCTTCCACAAACAATTTTATTTTCTCAAAGTAAGTAGGCCAAAAAATATTGATCTACTCATTTTTATATATATTAATTATAAATTTAATAAATGCATTCGTAGTGTTCTCATAAACAATCTGAAAAATTCCGTCTCAAGCCTTTAGGTTCCAAAAAATAATTTTATATCAATAAAACGAATTTGAAAAATTTAATTTCAAAGACTGATACTAATGTATATTTATTTTTAATATCAATTTATACTTTTTATTTTAACGGTCCATTGATGTGAATATACACATTTAGCGAAATAATTTTTTTTTTTTCAATAAACTAATTCATAAAATATTTTATTTTTATAGATTTTTTAGATTCGATTTCGTAATCAATGGAGAGCTTGAATTGATTAGAAGTTTCGCTTAAAATAGACAATATAAAACGAGTAAAAAAAATATATTACGTAACATATTTTATATTAATATTTAAAGAACACATTTTGTGTTTGATAAATTTTTCATAAAAAATTAAAACACATTTAATTAATAATAATTTATACAAATATAAATATTTGCATCATATATGAAAATTTTTTTTATTAATTTTATAAATCGAATATCATATGTAATTGTTCTCTTAATTGATTTCTTTAGACCAATATTTGTTTTAGCCTTCAAAAAGTGAATCAGTGAAATTAAGTGTGAATAAAGCTACTAAATTTTAAATAATTTTATCTATATTTTAATTCATAATATTGATAAAACCACAAACCTTGGGTCAATTTAATATTAGTCTAAATAATATTTGTGTGCTGAGTCTACAAAATCATGATTAAAAATTAAATTGAAGTAAAATTTATAAACAGTGTGCTTATTTATTCAAAATTAAAAATTTTTTTTAAATGAGAATCCAAACTAATTTTTTTAAGAATTTAAATTGGATTTTTGCTTACTTTTGCATCTTATAGCTAGCGATCCAGACAAATGAATGAATTTTATGGGTATTTTAATTATTATTTAGATTTTCATTTAATTTCAAAAATAATTAAATTCCGTATTTATTTTTGTGTACATTAAACAATTTAATTTTTTGACATACTATAGTACTTATGAAAAAATATTCCTACTAACAAATTAAGCAATTTAAATTTCACGTTTTTTATCATTAAATTATTATCAAAGTTCACTTTCAAATTCGAATCATTTAAAATTTTTTTTTTGTTTGTAATATGAATTCGATTGACATTTTAAAAATTTAAAAAAAATTTATCTAAAATTTTTGTTCTATAAATTTTCAAATAAAAAAATAGTATGATATTTTGTGAAGAAATATTTAATTAATAAATATTAAATTGCATTTATTCTGATTTTCCACTTAAATAATTCGATTTCGATTCATGAATGATTTTTATTGCGATATAAATACTTGCTTAACTTCTATCGATATTAAATTTACTTGTCCAATCCAAAAAATGATCTTAAATAAAATTTACTTTTAGAATAAATATCGTTGACAGGTCACTTCTCATTTCTAAACACTTAAGCGATTATTTCTCATAATTTCAATCTTTTTATTCAATTCTTTTCATATCTTTAATGAAAAATATTTCAAAATTTCTTTCATAAAGAAATCGAAAACTAAACAGATGTTTTCCTTTCATAAAATTTAATGTTCTTGGAAAAATAATAACAAGTTAACACTTCAAATTTTTTTCGTCAAAAATGGTTTTCTCAATTTACACAAAAGTTATTTAGTGTTTTTCTTGACTAAATTCAGTTTTCACTAAAATTCATAAATAAAGGCTTTATCGAAATAGCCTCATATAGTCATTAGGTTCGAAATTTTAAGATTAAAAAAATTATAAGAAATTAAAATTGTTAAATAAAATTTTAAAAATAATGAAACTATTTATTTGAAATAAGCATAGAAAAAAAATATACTGAATTTTTCTGAGCGTATTTTTAGCTTTAAATAATTCTGATCCTTGTATTCTTCTAAAAATTATCAATAAATTTTTATTCGAGAATAGACAAATGTTAGTGGAAAAAAAATTATTTGTGTGAAAATACATAATATTGTTATTTTTTTTAAATCATTTAGATTTTCATTAACAAAATTTATTTTGAATATTGAAATTATAGAATCACAAAATTTAATTAGGTACATTTACTTCATAAAATAATAGTAAAATGTTATTTATTTTAATTTACATCGATTTTATTTTTGATTGATAATTCAATTCGCTGTTTGATTCACATATTCTGTTTATCTGAATATTAAATCACTGACAAATTTTATATTATCTTGAAAAAATTTTGTAATATTTTATTGAAATTTTTTACAAATGTTATCTTTGAAATATTTTCGAAAACAAAAAACCAATATTTATTTCAAAGCTAAATTTGTTAAAATTTTAACAATCAACTTTGTGAGAATTATACAAAAAAAAACCAAAATATTTCTGGAAATTTTAAGTTTTGTTTATAAATAATTTTGATCTAAAAATATTTTAATCTATTTGTATAATGTTGCAATATATAATTTCAAGTTTAAGAATTATTTTACACTAAACGGAATATATAACTAGATAATTAATCCATGCAAATGTACAAAAAGTGGCAAATTTTTTTTTTCTTCAGCTGGTGTAGTTAATGCATAAATGATATTCATACTAAATAAATAGAATATAATACGATATATAATCACTTTATTTAATGGTCTTCGATTTCGTATATGCAAGTCGTAATAGAAATCAGGTAATTATCTGCTTATATTACATACTTTTGATCCTAACCTAACTAGTATGAACTATTTTTGAGTGAGATCTTTAAATATCACATTATTTAATTCATAATATAAATTAATATTCATGATTTTTTGACGAAAATTTCTAAAAAAATTTTACTATCTGCCCAACAATTTAGGCTATGAATTTGGTTTTTAAAAATTTTTTCATCAAAAATTTTACATCATAATCATTCAAAATTTTTTGTTAATTTATGTATGTTCAATTTTTTTCAACGATTGCACAAAAAAAAAATCTTAAAGCAAAATTTTTTTATTAAATTTAAAAAAGTTTAAAAAAAAAATCTCAACTATCAACTTAATAAAAATTTCATAAAAAGTACTTTTTTATTAAATTAATTTATACCTTAGATATAACGACATATGTGACTATAACGAAAATAAAAAAAAAAACTAAATTTTAACTCACGCTTGAAATGCTTATTGTTAAATAAAAAAAATTGACTAGAAAAAAATTTATTAAAAATAATTTAAGAAAGCTTTAGAGAAGTGAATTCGAATAATGTAAATAAATTTAAAATTTTTTGCTGAAAGCATTATTCACTGTTTTTTTAACGTGTGGGTTTTCGTTCTTTTTCTAGAAAAATATTTTACATTTATTTAAGCAGAAAATTATTAACTGTTATACATGTAAAATGGTCATGTCAAAAATTTTAAGAATTATAATTAATATTAAATATACATTTCAAAAAAATTGTACAAGTTTTTTCGAGTTAAGATTTCTTTATTTTCAATTTTTACCTTGACTGATTTTAGGTTTTTTATTGATCCTTAATTTGAATCAAATATTATATTTCAAAATTTATTATAAAACAATACATATTTTTCTTAAAAAATATAATAATCTGACTGTAAGAAAAAATTACACCTGGAAAATACAAATTATGGAAAATGAATTATATACAAATAGCAGAAACAGAAAAAAAGTGTTAATATTTTAAGTTTATCATACTAATACAAAGATAAATAAGATAAATATCAAATTTACTTTTTTTCATATAGATTTCTAATGATAATTTTCTAAGAAAGTAAATATATTATTGCTAATCTGAAATAATAACTGATCCTTATTAGTAACTGATTTACATTCCATTTAAATAAAAAAAGAGACATGACAAAAAAAACAGATCAGATGAAGAGATCCGAAAAAACAAAATATTAATATTTTGTCGTATTGGTTAATTTTTCTGTCTAGGATATATTAACATATTGATAAATTGAAACGATATTTGATTTGTCAAACTTGCATTTTAACTTTAAGGAGTAAAATTGAAACATTTAAAAATTAGTGAAAGCATATATAGCATTAGTAAAATTAAATGGCGAAATTTTTTTTTTTCATAATTAATTAAAGCTTTTTGTAAATTGAAAAATATATATTTATTTTATTAAAAAAAAAATATTTTATTTTTAAAAATTATTTTAAACACTTCATAAATCACATACAGATGTAAGTAAATATTTTTTTGTATATATTTACCCAAAACACTATGTTTAAATGCTCCAAAAACTTTTAAACTGCTATTAAAATTCTCAAAAGTACATGATGCATATCAGTTAACTTAAATTTAATAGATACATTAATTCATTTTTTTACATTCTTGAAATTACTTGTTGAATTCAATTTCATTCACCTTTTTGTACGATCTAATGCTTTTTCATTTAATCTAAAATAGCTTAAATATAATTGTCATTTACCGTACAGTAAGCAATAAGCTACATCAATGTTAAAATTTTCAGATATTCTGTCTCTTCAACTTTATCTTTATTTTGTGGTCTAAATCAAACTGATTCATTACAGATTTCCATTTGTTATATTTGCACATTAAAAAGTAGAATGAATTTTTGGTACATGAACTTCTCTACCTTTGTTTCCTTAATTGTTTATCGTAGAAATCTTGACTTCATTCAAACATCTATCGTGATTCTGATATTATATTAGAAAAATTTGATAAAAATTAGTAAAATGATTTTGGTTTTTATAGTAAACTTAGGAACACCAACTGTTCCGTTTAACTATTTAGGCTAGAAATCGATTCAAAAAAATATTCAATTGTTCTTGAGCAGCTTTGAATCAGAATTATTTTGCAAAAAACAACTTATTCTATTTTGTAAATTGTTTCAAAGAAAAATTTATAAAAAAAAATCTGGCGTATGTTTAATTCTTAAATTGAGTGTTCAACAATTGATGCAAAATATAATTAAAAAAATCGGCTGATCTTTATCATTCTTACATGGTGATGGCTTTAATTATTGATTTATATTCAGATTTTTTTTGAAAAGCAGAGATAGTAAAAAAAATTATTGGAACTGAACTTATTTTATGTGTTTGCAATTCAACAAAACGTGAATGAATACTAATCAATCAGTTACACATCTTCAATTCTTAAACTTTTGCTTCTAAGATTTGTAAAATTTATCTATTTAAATTGATTATTTGAACTAGATTGCTGCATAAATCCTAGCACTGAATTTCTTTACCTTATAGAAACTAGTATTTCAATTATCTGATAAAGATGACAATTCTTAAAATAATAAAATTTATCATTGCATATAGCTTTTGAAATGAAAACATTATAAATTTAGCAATTATTTGTGATTGACCACTTATTAGGTAATATATTTTCGATTTCTTCTTTGAATCGACAAATTTAAAATAAATTGATGACTTTCACCTTTTGATAATTAACCTTGAGAAGTTTTTCACAATAATATATTATCCTTAAATAGAAATTTTTATTCTGATCGATTTTTCTCTGAATTTTTTCAATTAATTATCAGTGGCCTGCAAGAAATTTTTAAGCAGTTTAAAAGTTTTAGAATTTTATATTTAGTTTTTATAAATTTAATTTAATTAAGTATTTTGGCTTAAAATGAACTAGTTTTAATAATCGTGCTAATAAATAATTTGTTTTTGCTGCCTATCAAAAAATATTTGTTAAATTTTATTTTATCAGGAATTTTTCAAATAAGATACATTCATCAGAATCAATTCAATCATTATAATTTAATAATTCAAAAACCTTATTTTTGTACCTTCAGATTAATATTATCCTTAATTAGATATCTGCAGATATTTTAGTTAGTGAAAAGCAAATGAGAAAGCAACTTTCTTGAAGTTATTTTAATTGATGATATTTTATGCTATTTTAAGAATGCGACACATAGTAATGAAATATTTTTAAAAAATCAATTCTATCAAATATTCTAAAAAAATTAAATCGAATCATTAGAAACAGCTAAATAAATTTTCAACTTCGATTTGTATGTAGAATTGATTTTTATTTTGCCATTTAAGGCGACTAAATCGTTGAAGAAAAAATTTAAATGAACTAAAATTTTTCCGCGAAAATATTTTAATTTTTTTTAGCATTCTCTTTTCCCAAATAATTGAATAAAGATATTAATATTTTCTTTTTAATTAAGTGCAAATTACACGAAGTAAATTATAACATTTCAAATTCATTACTTTTCTGAATTAATCAAAATCAATCACTTATTCATAATCGAAACATATTTGCTATTGCATTTTTTTTTATTTCAATTTTAATGGCTATTGTTATTATTTTTTCACTTTCATCAAACTTTGAATGCATAATAATATTGTCAAATAGAAGAAAAAATATCTTATTTTAATGATTTTCTAATTAATAATTGAAATAATTTTATTTAATTTTTAGCATTTTTTCATCTTTTTAAATTTAATTTTGTATAATGAATTCGAATATTTTCAACATTAAGTTTTAGTTTAAGTGGAACAATTTCGATATTGTAATTTTTTTATTTGGCTTGATCACAATTTATAATCAACATATTTGAATTAATTTAAAATATACATAGAATCAAAAAATTTTTTAGGAAGTTTAAAACTCTTTTTAAAAAAAAATATTAATATAAGTAATAATAGGTCGATCAATAAGATTTTTGTAATTGAAAGACCTGTAAATGTATGAAAAATACATTATAAATAAGATATCAAATTAGAACATCTAATTAAACTCAAATCCCAAATTTTTTTTCCCATTATATGTTAGAATGATTGATTTATTTTTACATGGAAAATTATATGCATAATTCAAAAAAAAACTAATTAAATATTAGCACATTAAAGATTTCGAGTTCGAATTCTCAACTAATTATAAATATAATTTTAGTTTTCTATGGTTTTTTTATTTTAATTATATCTCAAAATTTGTGTAGATGTACTTTGCTAACAATTAATTTCTTTAGTACTTATTTTTTATAAAAAAAACTCCACTAAGATTTCATGAACCTAATTTTTCTCCAATTAATTGTTAAATAATTACTAATCAATTAGCAACTCATCTTATTCTGAAATCCATTAAACACTAATTTTTCGACCTTTAAAAATTAAAGTTTTTCTCATTTTGAGAAAATTTTATTCATGAAATCTTGACAAAAAATCTGCGATCTAATTAATATTTGTAGGAGAATAAAAATTAGATTAAAATTCATCAAATAGTTTCGACTAATAGATTTGTGCATCTTTTTTAGCGTTTTGTGCTGAAAACCAAACTTTTTTACTTTTTTTAACTGAAAAATTCTTTCGCACAAATTATTCTTGTTATTCAACGGATTCAATTTGAAATATATTTTTTTATTTAGTATGTCAAATACTATGAATTTGCTCACACGATTTAGCAGAACGATTCAAAGCAGTTCAATTCATAAACTAACATGTCTCTTGACTCAGATTCTGGATTTCAATTTTACACATAATAATTTACACTCAAAAATGATACATTTCATTGTAACTTTGTTCATAAATTAATTTTTTGAAAACATTTTTTGATATTGATTCAAATACTTCTTTTTCTGCTGACTCCCTGGCAAAATAAAGTAATATATTTGAAAAACAGAAAAATTTAATACAGAGGGCTAAATTTATCTTCAGGTAAAACATAAAATTTATATTTATTATAAAAAAAAATTTTAGTATATATTAGATACTTTTTTGAAATATTTTAAAAATTTACAAAATATGAAACTCACTAATTTATTCTTAGCTTTCAAAAAATTTGAATCGAATTATTCATTTTTTTTAATTCATCAAGACGAATCTAGTTGCAGTATTCTGAATTTTTAATGTTATAAAATCATACATTTTTAAATTTATTTTTTTAATCACTTAGATAAAGTTTTCAATTGCTCGACTATTTATAATTGAATTTATAAATACTCACAAATTTTTATTTTTAAAATTAAAATCGAAAAAACTTCTTAATCGAGTAAATTTTTAATTAATCTGATTTATCATATTTGATAATAAAAAAATTCTAATTTTTTCAATCTTGATCTCATATGATACAAAATAAAAAAAAATTTTGTCGATTTTTTCCATTTTTTATTTTTTTTCGCCTCAATTTTTATTCTTGAAAAAAAGTTATGGCTATAATTTTTTTTTGTAAAAATTTTATTCGAAAGAATACTGACTGAAATTGTTGTGAAAAAATTTTTAGAAGCAACTTAAATTAATGAAAATATGTTTTCATTTAAATCAATAAATAATTTTCACTTAAATAAAAACATGTTTAGAAATTTCATAGCTCTCATTTTAAATTTTAAGATAGACAAAATTGACAAAATAAGTATGTTATAAGGATTCAACTATTCAATTTACACTAACCTGCCAAATTTAATCTGATGAAATTCAATAAAGAAATTTTCAAGTTAAATAATGAACAATAGTAAAAATTAATATTTGCAATAATTAATATAATAATTGCAAAATATGGCTAAATCAAGATTTTAAAACACACTATCTAATATAGTGTGCAATATATATTTACAAATTTTATTTTTAAATATCAACTTGAGAAATCAAAGCTCTTTAAAAATAATTGAAATTCAAAATTTCGATTTTTAAATTTTGAATAATTTTTCATGATTTTCGAAGATCTTTTTATAAGAATTTAGTTAGATTGAAGAAGAGATCAGATTTCTATCTTTAAAAATTTAAATCATAGAATGGAGATATTTCTGAATATTTGAAGATTTGCAAGTCAAAAATTCAGCGTACAAGCTTTAAAAATAAACAAAAAAATTTTATTAGATTGAACTGTTTTAATGATAAATTTTCTCGTTTAAATTATTCTGATTTGATTACAAATTAAATTCAATATGATTAATCAAAATTTCTGCAATTGTTGATTTTATTTATTTTTAAATTTGAATTTATTTTTATAATAAAATTAAATTGGTCTTATATATCTAGAAATCGTATTATTTTTCAAAAATTTTTTATTTTCTAATTCTCTAAAGAGTAAAACATATTTTAGACTACTTTAAATAATTTAAAGTTATTTTTCTTGACTCTGAAATCAAACTTTCAAGTAAGTTCTTAAAAATGCCTAATGAAATCTTTTTTAACGTTCATCTGCAATTCGATTGCTGATCTTTTTTTTTCATGACCATCAATAATAACTTCAATCATGTTATTCTTAAACTAAGTTTAAAAAAAATGACTTGCATCAAATGGTTTCTTGAAACTAAACTTAAACGAATTAAAGTTTTGTCTGATTCTAAATTCTCTCACTCTGATGACTAATTAAAAAGTTTATTACTTAGAATTGAAATTATTGGTTTGACTATAAATAGATTAAGTATCATGGACTGGTCAACATATATTTGAATTACTATTTTTGTGCAATAGTTAAATACTTTAATATTTATCCATGTTAGCTGGACTTAGTATATATATAAATTTAATGTGTATTACATGCTCATGTATCATTCAAATAATATTTTGAAAATGATATGCATTATTTCTGATGTAATTCGTTCAAACGTGTGTAATCAATGATTTATTAAGGTTGAATTTATTATTAAGTGTTATTTGCTGTGAAAATTTCAAAAATATATTTAAATATTATCTTAATGTGTTTAAATTATTAAAATAATTTTTTTTAATCTAGTATTCGTGTTGTTTGTAAAATGTTGAAAGAATTGTGGCAAATTTTACAAAGAAAATAAAGAGTTGTCAAAAAATGATTGACTTGTAAGATTTTCAGAATTTTTTTATTCCAATATTTTTCGATCAATATTAAATTCGAGTTATTTTAATTGTGACTGATATATAAAATTTTTTTCTTGTTTTATATTCATTTTGTCATAATTTACTTTCGTTAAGGTTTAATTGTGTTTGAATAAATAACATTTTCAATTAATTATGTTAATATGACTTAAACAAAATTCATGAAATTATTCTTTGCGAGAATTCGATACACATATTTTATGATGATTATTATGAGTCATTAATATTTTGAATGCAATTTTTTTAGATTAATGTGATTTATGGTCACGAGCGAGTAATTGGTTCGAAAAAAAACACTGACTTTTAAAGATTATCTTTTTTTAAAATTATCTTATTTTTTGGAATTTAGTGACGACATTCAAAATCTGCCGTAACATTTGCTGAGATTGATCTGTAAAATCTTAATTACTATAAAAAAAAGATTCATTTTTTATCTAATTATTAATTACCACCCTCTATTAATATTTAATTTTGCAATATAATTTTCTTTTTTAATTATTTATCTATATTTTGCAATTTGAAAATTAAAATTGTTTGTAATTATCCATAAGGTCGTTTGACAAAAAAAAAATTTCAATTTACAAGCTCCAATCACTTTATTTAAGTTACAAACTTTTGCGATCCTTTAAAAGTCCCGTTCAAAATAATCTTTAGACAATTTAATTTTAAATAGTTGAGATACGTTAGCAGTGAAATTAAATTTCTCAGATTTTTTATTGTTTGAGATTTAAATACCTTAGGATTTAATGACAATTTATAATATGATAAAAGTTTACCTTCTTCAACCTATACTTTTAAGATGATTGAGCACTGCACTAATAATTTTATGATTTTTACAATGTATATTCTATGACTTACATGTATAAACATTTTTAATAAGTATGATAATTAAATTCTTTACTTTAAAATTCGAATACTCTTGAAAATTCTTATATTGTTTTAACATTTTCTCTCAAGTGCTCCAAGCAAGCATAATTCAAAAAATTTTTGCGATTTTTATATTTTTTCTTAAAAGTTAATGGTTCTTTAACCTAAATAATGTTCTTCTAATATAATTTCTTATAAAAAATGATTTTTATAAAATTTTATTTCAAACAATGGCAACAAAATTTACAGAATTTTTCACTTCATTATTTTTAATCTTTTTTTTTATTTATGTTGAAGTAAACTTTTATCAAGAGAAAATACATAGTTATATTCGTCTCAAAAAATTCTGCTGACACTAGAAAATTTGCCAAATCAGATATAAAAGTTTTTTTCATATTTATATTTCTAATCTATCATTTGATTACATTATTAATCAAAAAACCGATCACATTGAGGATTTATCTGATTTTATCATCAAGTTACCTTTCAAGTTTTTCTCAGGTAATCTAATAATTTTATAAGTTTATCAATAATATATCAATTGAAATATTCTAATTTTAATTGAAAAATATATCTGTTATATTCAAGCATAACACAGAAAATAACAACATAGTCATGTAAGTTAATCAAGTTCGAAAACGCTTGATTTTATTTGAGAAATAAATGATTTGAAAATTTTTAAGAAAAATGATTTAATTCAATTGTTTTGCCCAAGTTTTATCTAAATATAGAATCGAAGAGATTGTGTTTGATCAATCAACTTTTTGTACTCTAATGATCTTACAAGTTGATACAATAGTGAACATGTTTTCCTCAGAAATAAATAAGCAATTAATTTTTTAACACAACTCAAATTAACTGAATTCATATTTTTACAAAGTTGTAAAAAACGAACGATTTATAATAAAATTTATTATTCTAAATGAGTAATCATTTGACAATAATAGTCAAGGTCAAAAAATTTGATTGAATAGCCAAAGATATGGAAAATTTTTTGTCAAAGATCATTTTTATATAAACTGCACATAAATTTATATTTTTTAATCTGCCTATCAATCAATAATTTTCATAAATCTTGAACTAGATAAAATTAAAATTTTATTTTATTTTATTTTTTTTACATTTAAGCTGAAATTTTTCTTTGTAAATTATATTTAAAATTTGAAAAGTATATATTATTTGTGTTTTTTTTTTCTTATGAATTATTTTGTTGAAGATTTGAAAAAAATTATATTATCTAATGAAAATGAAAAATATTTATTTAGCTATTTGTAAAATGAATACTAAATATTTGAAATCGAGTTTAAAATGAAAATGAATGATTTTTTCTTTTTAAATGTTTTAATCAAATTACGGAGATATAATGGTGAATTTTCAACAAACAATAAATATCATTTTAATTATTTTAAAATCAAAGTAATTTTTTTTCGATTATTTAATAATTATATTATACTCGAAACGAAAACTTTTTTCTAAAAGAATAATATTTAAAAATGAATTCGAAATATTATTTCTTTCTTCTTACTTAATGAGGATTAGTTAGATTAGGATTAAATAATATTTATGATTCATGAATTGTGTAAAAATGTTCTTCCGATAATTTTTAAAGAAAAATTTTTTTTTCTATGTAATTCGTTATGAAAGCAATTTATCTTTAATTAAGCAAAAACCTAAATTAATTACCAGGAATTTTTAATGAAATTAAATTAATGGTAAATATATAGAACATAAGGCAAAATTAAAACTGTTTAGTTCTTAAAATGTACGTTATAAAAATTTATTTGATAATTCATTCATTTAACCTGTTTTTTTTTTTGAAGATAAAATTTCAATCATTTCAGTACCTATCATTTTTTTGATTTTCACATTAAATGTATTCGCTGTTTTTTTTCTATTATAACACGATTTATTTAATTGTGAAATATTAAATTTTTGTAATATTAAATATAGTATACAACTGATTTGACATAAATAATTTTCTTGGTATAAAACAGGTATAAATCTTTAACTATTGTAGACATTTCCTTTCGTATATTTTCATTTATTCACCCTTTTATTAGTTTTTTGAAAAAAAATTGGGCATTTTCGTTTCCAATTTTTTGAATTAATAGTAAAGTATAATGCCAATAAATAGTTATTATAAGATTCTGTCACTTTGTATTTTTCTTTCAATTTACTCTAGAAAATTTCAATTTAAAATATTAAATTTATTATCTTATCATCATTTTTTTATAAATAAAAATTATATATGCCAATTTTAATTCAATATAAAATAAAATTAACTAAAGAATATTAAAATTAATAACTCAAAACGATCATATCTAAAATTATCTTTTCTATTTAGTGAATGAATAAATCCGATTATTAAACTCTCATGTATAAAGGAATTGTGAATTCATTTCAAAGGTATAAAAAATTTTTCAAAATTTACAACAGACCTAGAAATTAATCTGCATTTTTTTCATAAAATATATATGACAAAACATAATTTTATTTATAGAATTACTATAGTTGAAAAAATTTTATGGAAACTAAGATAAATTAATTTGAAAACAGCTTCATTAAATTTTTGCTTCAATTGAATAAATATTATTTGCGATTCCATACTCAACAAAGCAATCATTTATTAAAAATTTGAAATGAACCTAAGATCAAAATTATATTGAATTATATTTGATTGAATCTTGTAGAAACAAAGATTCGAATTTTTTTATTTGAATGATTGCTCATTGTATTGACAAATGAGCAGAATATATCTGACCAGATTGAACTCAAGGGCTTTCAATTAAAATAAAATGAGATGAAGAACACAAATATTCAAGAAATAAATATTCAAACCGTTAGCCCAAATCAAAATATTCCAGCAGGCCAAATAGTATTAATAAATGTAAACAAAAATCGAAACAGTCTTTTGAATCAAGAACCACTTTCCAAAGTAGATGATGAATTGAAAGATGTTGACCATTTTACTAAAACAAAAAATACATTTATTTATTGTGAAAATAATACTGATATTAAGCACGAGCAACTCTACAAATTGACTGACGAAAAACCTACAAATATAGCGATTCAAAAAGTTGAATTAGTAAATAATAAAAATGAAATGAATAATATAACTCCACAAACTAATTATCAAATAAATGAAAATAAACAACAAACGAATAATTATCTAATCAATATCAATCAAACAGATAAAAAATTAAATGAGAAAAAAACACAGGTTGATAAAAGTAATCAATCGGTCAAAAAATCTGCAATTAATTTAAATCATCATTATGAGCAGCCGGACATACTTTTATCAAAATTATCTGTGACTAAAATGAATGACAAAAAAGACAATATCGCCTATGAGATTGTAGATGGAAGATTGACAGGCTCGAAAGTTAGAACAACTAACACACCGCATTATGAAAAACCAATCACTATTAAACGAGACGTGAATATGAGTCTAAACACTACAACAATGAAAAGTCAATTACTTGATGATATTGAGGTCAATCAAATAGAATCATTTTACAGATCGCAACGCACTTATGTATTCGCATCAAGATCTATGGTCAATCTATATTTTACTCAAACCGATCTTGTAAATAACGGAAGGCAAATATTTTTTTAACAAATTTTTCAATCATTGAAATATTATTAAAAATTAATTGCGTTAAATTGATTTAACTAATTTTTTTTATTTATATATATAGATATTCTAGTCCACGTGCACATGAATGGACACTGAGTCGAACAGGTGTACCTTTGATCATATTCAATAAAGGAAAAACAAAATGTAGATTAAAAAGACAATTGAGATTTGCATTGGCTGAACGTGGATCTGGATTTCAATTGTTTAGCGATGTGATCGATAATTTGACCGATTACAAAAAGATGCATGATTCATTCCACACATTTTATTTAAGTTGTGATCATCGAAAAATGGCTGGTTTGAGGTAAAAATTTTAAATCTTAATTTTGAATTCTATTTTACTAAATCTTGTTTATTTTTTCAGTTTTGATTGCGATAAGTCTGCCGATGAATTTTTGAAACAAATTGAGTTGATCACATCTAATCCAAAAAATATTTCGTTAACAGGACCAAAATTTTATTCGAAAAAATCATTTATAAACTCAAAGAATCATCTGAAGAAATTTAAGAAATCGCACAAAAATTCCGTCGAAAAATATAAAAAAAGCGACATAAGCATGCCTTGTCTTTTTCAGCATATCACAAATTTAGATATAAATGATTTTGAAAAATTCTTTTCACTTTCCACGCTCGTTGTAAGAGCATTGAATTTAAACTACAAAAAATTAAGTGATGTACAAAATCAAGAATCAACAAATTTTTCAATCAATTCATCCAAACTGTCGATTGAAAATATATCTGAAAATTTGACAAAGTGTGACGCAAACAAGCAAGTCTACAAACAATATCTACCGTCTTCGATCTGTTCCTATTCCTTATCTTCATCGCCCACATTACCGGGATCATCTTGTAGTTACACATCGTCGAATGATGATCACTCTTAAATAAATTGTAATATTTTTTTATTTGTTCTTGAAGGTTTTACAAATATGTATTTAAAAATGTTTTTGCTAAAGTTCTAGTCCTGAATATTGTTTCAATAAATTTTCTTTAAATTATTTATGAAGATTTGATTATTTAACGAGTTTATATAATTCCTTACTTAATATGCATCAATTTTTTTTCTCGATTCATAATAAGAAATTTAAGCATATTATTTTTAATTCCTCTTTGTTTTATATTACAAAATAAGTTATATTGATATGTTACATTGTTTTTTAGATTAGATTATTAAAGGTAAGATTCTTTTCAACCAATAAAATTCCAAAATTTTTCTGATATCTTAAAGATAAAGAATAAAAAAAAGAAAAAATAATACTGTATTTTGAATTATTAAGAATTATTAATTTCTCTAAACATTTTAAAATTATTGTTTAAACGACTTTTTATAATTCAAAAAATTATCCGATTTCATTAAAATATACAATCAAATGTGATGATCTAAAAATTCAAAATGTGTTTTTAAAATTTCAAATATGAAAAAAAATCTAATTATTTTCTAATGGATCTTAATTATCTTTATCGAAACAATTGAATTAACTTTAATGAATATCCAATACAAGAAAAAACGTATTAGGTTTACTCATAAATTTATAAAACTGAAACTTATAAAAAACTAAGCTAATTTTCCAATAGTCTTTTGAAATAAAAAATTTACAAATTGAATATTTTATAATTTATTTTCAAACAATCAATTTGAATTTTTTTTAGGAAAATAATCAATATTTTTTAAATACAGTTTTTTTTCACAAATTTGTTCATAATGTTTTCTTCTTGTTTTTTGTTAATTGATTATGAACTTGATATTTTTTAGATATTTATTTTAATCTACAAATGATTTCTTCATTTTAGAAAATTTTAAGTTTTTTAAAATGCTTATAATTCAAATAAATTAACTTTATAAATTTAGAACCATATTATTCAAATATTTATGCTAGACTATATTATAGTAGTTATTTCAAATTAATATAATGATTCAATTAT
>BLXL01002149.1:0-17031 GCA_023170135.1 Acarapis woodi
AAAAAGATGAATTAATGATAAAAATTTCACTGAAAAAATTTGTGAACTGAAATAAATGGGCTGAAGATTTCGCTAATAATAAAATGTTGAATACTAATTGTTAATTTTGGACAATATGTACAAATTGAAAATCTAAAACAAAAATTATCAATCTATTTATTTATAATTTAGTCACTGAAAGTTAATAAAATAAATTCTAAAATCCTTAGTTTAAAAAAAAAAAAACACAAAAATTGGATATTATATTAAATATATTATGAAATTGAAAGGTCATGCAACTAAAAAAAAAAAAATAAAAAAAAATGAATTGTTCTTTGGTAGCTTCTAGTTCAAATTAAATAAAATTCAGTAAAAAATTGAATTATAGTATGGGTGAAATACACGTTGTATTCAAACATTAAGAATTATTGAAAATTATAATCAAGATGCGTTCTTATCATTCCAATCTTCTTATTACATAATTGAATGCACATATTACCACCTTATTATCAGTTGAAGCATCTGTGTTCAAAAAATTTATTTTTGCCAACATTTTATGATAAATAATTTTTTACGATCGATGCAACAACACTTCGAAAAGATTGTATCAAAAGATAAGACACATCTTAAAAAGATCTACTTAGAAAACAACTTCTGTGAGTGTCTCACACTTGAAAATTTTTATTTTTTGCACTTGAAAGCTATTTTTATAATTTGTGATAGATGTTATTAAAGAAAAATCTCATTTTATAAAATAGTTTAATGATAATTTATAAGAAAAACTCATATTAACTAACTAACTTACTCAAATCAAGTAGTCTATTGATATTAAGTAATTAAGTTTGTTTAGAAATTAAATCAAAATTAAGGTGGAAAATATTTGAATCAAATTTGATAAAAGTTTTATAAAATTTTCTTGTGGATCTAAAGCGTTTGTGTCTATTAACACATTTTGCATCAAAATAAAAATTAAGCTCATGTGCTTTATTTGTTCGTACCAATTTATTAAATTAAGATTTTTTTTATTGAATTTGTGACCATTTGTTAACAAAGCGTACAGTCTAAAAAATATTCTTTAGCAGTGGTCATTTAATAAATATAAATTTTTATTTCTTTAAACGATTTTTTTTTGTTATATTTATTTTTTTTCGAAATGACAATAATAGCATTTTATAGTCAATAGTATTAAATATTAGATATATTATATTAAATAGAAAATTTGATTTATGTTTGATTAATAATTAATTTGAGAAAATATGTTCACACCATAATTTTTAGGTGCATTCTGCCGGACGTAGAATAACATGATTGAGTATTTTTTTGAAGACGTAAAAGATAAATAAATAATATTTAATGAGCTTATATTCACATCAAAAGTCTCTTAATTAATAATATAGATTCATTATATGACTATTTATTATTAGATTGATAAAGAAGAATTTTTTTATTAATACCTTTGCTTTTATAATTCATTTTAGAGCTTCTTTTTACATGAAACATGATTTAAGTTCAATTTTAGGAAAATCAATTACGCTTTGAAAAAAATTGTGTACATAATATATTCAATTTTATTGATTAAATAATTGGGCTCAGTGCAACAATTATCAAAAAACCACATTCAAAAATTAAAAATTAATTAAGAAACTTTTTGTGTTTATTTGGCATTTTTATTTGTTTGATGAATGACATTCAAATTGATTTTTAGTCAGTAGACTATTTTACAATCACACCTTGATTAAAGATACATGCTTTTTAAAATAACAAAGAAAGACATTTCAAATAATGTTATTCAGATTAAAAAAAAAACTTAAAAATGCACATAAAACATTAAACCAAAGTCTGATTGGGCAGTTCTAGTTCTTTTTTTTTGCAATCATAGTGTCATTACTGTCAACTTTTAATACTTTGTAGAAAGCTCTAAGTGTCTTTATGTGCTGGTAAGTATTACTTGATACTGTTGTACTAAAATTTAAAAATTTTGTATGTAATCAACAATAAGCAATCAGACTTAAGATTCAAATCTTTAGATAATAAAATTTAGAGTCTAATAATGTCGACTTTGAAGTGACTTGTAAATGAAATCTTAGTTTGCTTAATTTGAATTTTAATTCTAAGTAATTCTAAATTAGTAGAAAAATGGTGTGGACCAAATGCATGAAATCTAAGTTAATCCGGGCGTGAAAAAAGTACATCATTTACACAGTGAGATTACAAACACTTTTGACCATACCCAAAAAAAATTGCACTAATAAGTATTTACTTATTTTCAATTTTTGTTGTTAAATTCGAATTATTATTAGCAAATCATTCAACTGTTCATCTGGTCATTTTACCAATTGTAAATATTCTTTGCATTTAATACAAAAACTTGTGTGAAATTAATAAACAAGCTGAAAATTTCAAATCAAGATTATTCTATTGAATTTATCTCAAATTAACTTATTTCAAAAATAATTTATTATTTACCATAAATTTGGATTATTGTTCTGGGAACACTTTTAACGGGGTGTTAAGTTGTTTCAAAACTATAACTTTTAAACATTTTTCATGTTTATTGTATACAATATGCTATCGATTTTGAGGTTTATGATATAAGCTGATTGCTAATCTTTACTATTTAGGTAAAAGAAAAATTCATCAGATTTGATTAATTTTCGGCAAATTCACATCTTTTCAATAATTTCTTAGATCTATTTATATCGTAATACAAATATTTATCATGAATCACATTGTCTCTTTTTTGAAATATTGAAGTGATGCATGAAAATTTAATATATTTTAAGAGAAATTGTGTTATTTTTTTAAATGATCTGCAGCCAAATTTTCAGTACAATTTTAAGCTATTTAGACCCATTTTACCCATTCATGTATAAAAATTTTCGAAAAAATAATTGAAACCTTCACAAAATTTCAAAAGTATCCATTTTAATTTTTTACAATATTTAAGTATAAATTATATCAAAAATTAATAAAATTTCCCACTATTTAAATGCTATTAAAATTAAATATGATTAAATAATCCGGAAGCTAAAATTTGAAACAAAATTGAAAAACCAACATAAAAATGTTCAAACTAATCTATAAAACTATTGAACAGGTAATTATCGCCCTAACCACATTAGGTTTTTTCAAATTTATCATCACAAAAGAAACTCAATAAATGTACCCTTCATTCATCAACTTTAATTATTCGGCATGATTTTATATTGTAAAAATTTTACACAAGTAATATCCATTATATAAATCAAAATGCAGCCAAACATTAAATTTATCGACTTGATCTAAATTTTAAAACGATATTATTATGATCATCAAAAAATTCACAACAGATTTCAAATTCAAAATATTTTTGAATAGCTATGATTCAATATCGTGCAAACAAAAACTAATAGATACGAATTGATTGCCAATCAACAGTTAAATTTTCAACATACTTATAAAGTAAAAATTCTTATAAAATGATTGATATTATAATCTAAAAAAAAGCTATCATATAAGTTATTATTATTTTATTTACAAGTTTGTTTACAAGGAGAATAATTTCAAAAACTTTTAAAACTTTAAACTTTTTGAATTTGACTAATTAGGAGCATACAATTCATATCTAAAGGCTTTTAAATTGGAATAACAAGATTCATTTGATGTTATATATTCATGTAATAAAAAATCATAAAAATTTCTATTTTACTGATACGAAATCTTTTAGTTGAAACATTTTTAGTCACTGCTTTGAGTATCTTATAAATTAGTTTTAAAGATATTCATTCATTTAGCCAAAAAATGAGGCAAATAAATTCAGAAACTTTTTCTTAACGTAGTAAATTATCGAATTTTTCAAAATTGAAAAAAAAGACAATTTTTTGGGATGTTCAGAAGATATTGAATATAAAAATGCTAAATATTCTAATTTTACTTAAAATCCATCAATTTAACAAAAAAATAGCGCCTTTTTTTATACTCTTACTAGCTAAACAATAATCTAAGATATGCTAGGTGTTTAGAGGCACTCCTTAACATTATGATTTTCATTAAAAACTTTTCTAGTATTAAAATAAAACTATTTTTTTTAAAATCCAAAAAAATATACTTGTTTCGATTTGAATTTATTTTTTATATAATCGAATTTTTTACAAAATTTTCAATTAGACATTTTCATGACAAATTTATGTTTGAAAAAATTTGTCTAATTCGTTTTTTATAATGCCAATACACATTTAGTGTCAATCTTAGAAAAAATGGTATCAACAAATAAGTTGTAAAAATTTTCATTAATACAAAACATTAATTTGTGATTCGAAATTTTAAAATCGAATTCGATTCAAATTGAAAAATTCAAGATTAATTTAACAAATTACTGAAAAAATTAAGTTCATCTCAACTTTGTATTTAAATTATTAGTGTATTTGTATGATATTTTAAAGAACTTTTTAAATAAAAATAATGAATGGTTAATCACTTGTGAAAACTAAAAATTCTGTACTACAAATGTTTAATTTGAAAAAGCATAATGATAATTTGAGCGTTTACAAGAAAATTGAACAAATTATCAAAATTTATTAGATAATTCGCTCATTTTCCAATAAATAAATTAAAAACACTAATTATTAAATAATTTAGAATTAATCATTTTTTTCCCACTTCCAAAATTGAGGAAATTAAAAATTTCAAATTTTTATCATTATTATAAAAAAAAAAAAATGATTATGTCTAGTGTATAATAAAAATTGAGAAAAATTTGTAATTCATAAATTTTTGATTATTAATCAATGAATTATAAATTGAAATTCTCGATTGGTTAGGAGCGAACCAAAAAAAAAGAATTAATCATTGCTGAATCTGTAATAGAAAAGTCAATTTGGGTTTTTTCAACAAATGGAAATTTTTCAAGTAAAATAATGAAAACAAATTATTTTAAATTGCCAATGGATTGACTAACTATAAAAAATAAAGCAAATCAAATATTTTTAACATGAGTCATGTGTGTAAAAATATTAAAAAATTAATTGTATAATATTTATAAAATTTGGTCAACAGGGTATTAATGAATCAATCGAGGATTGGTCTAAGTTTACTAATTTTGATTTGCTATTTATGATGTTCTCTTGCAAATTTGAGAATATGTTCAAGATTTCAATTCTTTTGAGAAACAAGAGTTTAATATGAATTTTAAGTGAAAAATAAAATAGGAAGAAATTATTATTTTTTTATTGGTAAGAAATTGGATGTAATTAGTTTACTTGATGAATGCACACATTAAAATACTTGAGAAAATCCTAAATGTTCTGAAATTCAATAAAAAAAAAAATGTATTAAGTTCAGAAAGTCTAAAAAAAAATAAATTTTTTAAGCAATTATTTGTCATAAACTGTTCAGATGAAAATTTATTAAATGAACTATTTGTTGATAGATAAACCCAAAATTTTAAGTTAAATAATAAATTGAACTACACCCTAGAAAAAGAATAAAAAAATAAATTGATGATTATCTACCTGTTCTACTTGAAATACTCTATGATCTAATAAAAATATTTGACTCGAATAAGAGAGTACCCCTTAAATCAATAGAATTGATATGATATTATAAATAATAGAAAACATAAAAAATGTATAATTGTTATAAACTGAAAATCATCGGATGTAGCTCGTACTTTTACGCGCATCATCTTTATAAAGGTTAAAATTTTATAATTTCTAATTATAAATTAAAAAGTGTAAAGTTTATCAACAAACCATCTTGTAGAAAAAAAAAACCTGATTTTGTGATGATTTCGGCTTATATTTTAATACCAATTTAATACACATATTATGCACACAATCTGTGAACATCTATCAACACTCCATTAGTTATATCTGTTTGGATATATTTGATGTATTGATGATTGGCAATAAGAACAATTGTTCTTGTAGAATGGCTTCAATAATTTACTTATCATATGTGTATATACTCACATCTATTAAATTTAAATCATTTAATGCATTACTCTAATTTCAAAAAGATTTGAATCAAAGATTAGAAGATATTTTTTTTTGTATTTTAAATTATATTTTCTCAAATTTTTACACCATTTGTGAAACTTAATAAAAATTCAATTTTTAAATGCCTCTTATTTAGTAAATTTGTATAAATAATATTTCTATCTTATTATTATCTCCTTGTTTGAAATTAGTTGCCGAATTTTTAAAGTATATATATGATTTATTAGATTTTAAATTATTTAAATAAAGATATTGTTAAAACAAAATGAAAATTTTGAAGCGATTATTTTTAAGGATTACTTAAACTTCTTGAATTTAAATTCAAGAAGTGAAATATAAATTTTAAAATGTGACTGCTTCTACTGAATATTTTTAATTCACATTTTTTAGCCATTTTTTTAATAAATTCAATTCAATAAAAAAAAAAAATTATTCTAACTGATAAAATTAATCAATATGATTTATTAGAATAAATTTAGATGATGAATTTCAATTTTTTTTTATATTGTATTCGTATCTCAACTCTGAAATTTCTAAAAAATTAATCTTTTTATAATCAAAAAATTTTTGAATATATAACTTCTAAAAACTATAAAATTCGAAATTTTAAATTAGCCAACTTTAGGTTTTTCGAATATAGTGCCCCTTTCAATAAATTATATTTTTCTTTAGCTATTATCATATAATTATAAAACCTATTAAAATTTATTGTAAATATTCTACAAATTATTACTAATATCAAATAAACTTTCTTTAAAAATAACGATTTTCATTTCTTCCAATTTCTAAATCTGAGAATTTTAGAAATTCAAATTAAAAGTCTATGAATTCTTGTTTCAATCACAGTAATACTTAAAAAATTAAAACTATTTGGTAACATTTACCTTTGGGTTAATTCGCCTCAAAACTTTTTTGCCTAACTAAGATTTGAAATATAAATAACCTTATTCGATTGTGAATGTAAAAAATAATTTTGTATCTAATATGAAAAATTGTTTCAATTTTTAGAAAAATTTTCATTCAAAAAAACAATTTTTCCTTTAATATCAAATGTTTAATAATTATAAATTAATGAATCATTCAATTCAAAAAATGTAATTTATATCATTAAATGAATTTAATCAGTGTAAATGAAAAATCTATTAAATTGACATTTAAATTCAACACAAAAGCAAAATCTTTTAGATTTAAAAAGAAAAATATTTTTTTTTTTCATGCCAATTTTTTGTAAGGAGCTTAATCAATAATGTAGATAATAAAATGATATTCACGTGCTTTAGGTTCTATTTATTATTAGAGAAAATATAAATTTATTGAGCAGATTGAAACTTGATTATTTAATCCTGATAATGGTATTTTGATGATTGTCAAATAGAAGAAACTTTAAAAAATTTTCAAGCTACCTTACAATAATAGATGACCGGCTATTGTTGGAAAAAATAGTTTTGCTATTAAAATTTTTATCAGAACTTATCCGTATGCTTTAGGAATATTTGAAAAAAAAAATGAGTAGTTTTTTTTATAATTATCAGAATATATTTATAGATTCTGGTTCCTAAATTATATTTTAATTTATATTAAGAATATTCCTTAATATAAAATTTTTAGTTATTTAAATTACTTTAGTCAGATAAGGATGGATAGTTTTTTTGCTGTTAGTTGGATTTCTAAAATTTTTCCACGTTTTTGCATTGTATCACACTTGCAAGTTGTATCCAATGTTTTATATTGCGAAATGTTAAATAATTACATATTATAAATTTTAAATGCACGTGCAAAAGAAAATATCTAAAAAAAAAAAAGAAAATCTCTATATTAGAAATAAATTAAAAGCAATAAAAATCCAATTTATGTTATTTATAAAATTGTAAATATGTGATAGAATTCAGGAATAAAATCTGAATAGTGATATACAGATATAAATTATACTATGTACTATCTATTTGTTCTAGAGAAAGCAAACGAAAATGATCGATTTATTTCAAGGCTTGAAATCGCTGTTAAAAATTAAACGTGTGCACATTGATAATTGGATTATGCGTTTGAATTATTCATTTACGGTAATTATTCTATTAGCATTCTGTATTATAGTGAGTACGAGAGAGTATTCAGGTGATCAAATCAATTGTCTGACCGATGATTCGAAAGGAATACCGCAAAATGTAATTAATACGTATTGTTTGACGACAGCCACATTTAATATACCCAATTCGTATAATAAAAAAGTGGGTATCGATATACCTTATCCTGGTATTGATCATTGGTTTGACACAAATGAATTCAAATATTATAATTATTATCAATGGATTTGGTTCATACTTTTTGTTCAAGCAACATTGTTTTATGCACCTAGATGGCTTTGGAAAAATTGGGAAGGTGGCCTTATGGAGTATTTAACATTTAACCTTAATAATAGGACAAATAAAATTAAAATCGAAACCGAATATATAATTGAATATTTAATTGATTCAAAAGGAAAACACAATTTTTATGCTTACAGGTAATTATAACGATTTTCTTCAAAAATATCATGTATTTATTAATAGGCGCATATTTATTTTAATAACCCAATTAATCAAATTCTTATTTCTAGATTTTTATTTTGTGAAATTCTTACCTTTTTGAACTTAGTTCTTCAATTTTTCACTTTAAATTGGCTGTTTGAAAATGATTTTCTGACTTATGGTTATGATGTGCTAATATTTTATAAATTTGGTTTTTCACAAAAATTTGGTATCACTAATCCAATGACCGCTATCTTTCCTAAAATAACCAAATGTCGTTTTTTTTCTTTCGGTCCATCATCTAATCTTAACATCCATGATGCACTCTGCTTACTTCCTTTAGTAAGTTTACTGATTTATTAACATACACTTTATTTGTTTATTTTTTTCGCATTAGTGGATAAATTAAACTTTTTTAGTTTTTTATAACTTATAATTTTTTCTTACCTTTAAACAGAATATAATGAATGACAAAATTTTTCTTTTTATTTGGTTTTGGTATTTATTTCTGGCTAATTTAACACTAGTTGCACTTTTATTTCATATTCTCCTTTTTCTGATACCTGCTTTACGATTGAATATGTTACGAAAAACTTTAACTAGTTTTAATTTCAAAGAAGACAATGTTTATCTAGAATATATTGCTAAAAATTTTCCTTCATTTGGTGATTGGTTCATACTACATATGTTAAGTGAAAATACTAACCAGTTAATATATTTTAAAATACTTGAAGATTTGAAATCAACCGTAAATCACATTTAAATGTCTGAAAGTTTAAAACTATGACTAATTAGTTTGATTAATTCTCTATTTTTATTTATGTTTCTAAAATTTATTTTTAATGATTTTTCATAAATAGTATTGATTGATTAAAATATTCTTTTTTATCTAAATTTTTATTGAATATACTGCATTTTTGAATTATATGGGAAATTCATATTTATTATTTAAAGTTGATAATATACTAGTCAAAATAAAATGACTTTGGCGTATACCAGAAAAATCGAAAAACGCGCGTTTTTGATTTCATTGAACAATTCAAAAATCGTTCCATTGACTTCGATTTTTTTTTCTCTATTAGTTTCACTTGATAGATTGCACCGCGATTTTTGTTCGAAAATTACCAAAAATATTAAAGTGCCAAAAGTGTATTTATATCAAAAAAAAAATTAAAGTTCAGAATACAATTTATAAAAAAAGAATGAAAATTAAAATGAGTAATAATAATAAAAAATAATCTATTCTAAATACTTGATACGTTCATAATATGAACCATAAAAGTCAAATTTGCATGTATTAGTTATTCACATTCACATGTGCAATACAATAACCTAGCAACCAAACGATTTGTGTGTGCGATTTCACTGTAATCGTAAATGTTCATGATAACATTAAACATTGTTCGAGCGGGAACTGCTTAGCTGCATTACATAAACAATATTGGCCACTGTTTCGATAAGAATTTTTCTTTCTATTTTTTGATTACGAAATTAAAATTACCTTGACAACCGAACTATCGAAATTCGATCAGATAGATTTCTTTGTTATGTAAATAGTGATGACTGTTTGACTCTCAATTTTATTGGCATCTATTTTTTTATACACTAAAAATTTGTATTTTAATTTGGACAAATATCAAAATAATCAACCATAAATTTGAAAATGAGTGATTTTTTAACAATTGTACGTAATATTTAAATTAAAATGATCAGAAAATGTAACTAATTCTTGTCTCTTTTCCAATTTTATTTAAAATTTATTGGGCTTTAATTTTTCATTTAGAATAAAAATCAAAAATCAGAATCGGTTAAAGTGGTGGTCCGTTCAAGACCGATGACTGAAAAGGAGATCAACAATGGTTATAAGCAAATTGTTGAGATGAACACCGAACAGGGAATAATTGAACTCTACCCTCCTAATTCAAACAAATTACTTAATTCATCTGATCTCAATGTATCGACACTAACCAATTCATTTACTCAAACAAATGAAAAATCAACTGGTATAGTTGGAAGTAATAATTCGAATGAAACAATAAAGCAATTTACTTTTGACGCCGTATTCGATTGCAATGCCAAACAATCGAATATTTATGATGAAATAATGCGACCTATTGTTGACTCTGTTTTGGAAGGTTTCAATGGTACAATATTTGCATATGGTCAAACAGGTATTTAGAGATTCTTGACTTTTTTGTAATCGAAAATTTGAAATTTGACTTTTTGACGATTTGATTTTCAAATTGTTTTGAATTATAGGTACTGGAAAGACTTACACAATGACCGGTGATATGAATAATAAGGGTATTATACCAAACTCATTTTTGCATATTTTTAATCATATTGCACGCACACCTGATAAACAATATCTTGTTCGAGCAAGTTACCTTGAGATTTATCAAGAAGAAATTAGGGATTTATTAATTAAGGATCAGAAGAAGCGTCTCGAGTTGAAAGAACGAGCAGATACGGGCGTTTATGTAAAAGATTTAAGTAGTTTTGTATGTAAGTCAATCAAAGAAATTGAGCATGTAATGTATATTGGAAATCAAAATAGATCTGTTGGTTCAACCAATATGAATGAACATAGTTCCCGATCACACGCTATTTTCATGATTACAATTGAACATTCAGACATAATACGATCTGCAAGTGGTGAAAAAAAAAATCGAAAATCAAATGAACGGACAAATTCAAAAATAAAAAATGAAAATGATAGCGAAGATGTATCAAGTGCTGATGAGATGCTTATAAAAGAAGATTCTTTTAATTCAATCAATTCAACAACTAAATCATTTAAAAATAATTTACAAATGGGTGGTCACATTCGTGTTGGCAAATTAAATCTTGTTGATTTAGCAGGTAGCGAACGACAGTACAAAACAGGTACAGTCGGTATTCGTCAGAAAGAAGCAATTAAAATTAATTTAAGTTTATCGGCACTTGGAAATGTCATTTCATCACTTGTTGACAGCAAGAGTCATCATATACCTTATCGTGCTAGTAGGGTTGTACGTATCAAATTAATTTACAAATAAGATCATTAAATTATAAAGCAAAATAATTAAAAAAAAATTTCTTTTCCTCTTAAATTTACAGTGTATATTTTTCAATTTTTTTTTGTGGTCGCAAATTCTGTAATCAACTTTATTGTTCACATAATTCAAAAAAATTAATCAGTTTTTTCTTTAGTTAACCAGATTATTACAAGATTCATTAGGTAAATTATTTATTTAAATTTTTAAATTTTAATATAAGTATATATATATATAAGTATTAAAATATTCACATTCCAATTCAAATAATTATAGGTGGCAATTCAAAAACAGTAATGATTGCTAATATTGGTCCTGCAAATTATAATTATGAAGAAACGATGACCACATTAAGATATGCAAGTAGAGCGAAAAATATAAAAAATAAACCGCGTGTAAATGAAGATCCGAAAGATGCATTGTTGAAGCAATTTCAGCTCGAAATTGAAAGATTGAAGATGTTATTAGAACAGCGCAAAAAATCAGGTATGAAACGAAATCGAGGTTTATTAACTTCATTCAACAATGATGATAGTATAAATGATAGTTCAACAAATGAATTATCAAATATGGATTTTGAACAATTGGCTAAAAAGATTGAACAAATGGAAAGCAAATTGTTACGTGGTGGAACAAATATAGTAGATCATACGAATGAACAACAAAGAGAATTAGAACGTAAAACTCAATTAATTGCTGCCCAAAAGCAGAAAGAACGCGAAATAAGACAAAAGTTGGAAGAACAACAAGAAAACACGTATGAAATAAAGGAAACATTCACAAGTTTGCAACAAGAAATTGAATTAAAGAAACGAAAATTGAAAAAATTATTTTTTAAATTGCAACTTGTAAAGTCCGAAATAAAAGACACCGAAGAAGCAAACGCTCGGGATCGACGAGATCTAGAAGAATGTCAGAATGATCTGATGCGAGAATTAAAGTTTAAATATATGGCTATAGAAAATTTCATACCTTCAGAAGAGAAGAATAAATTGTTAAGCAGAATCTATTATGATGAAGATATTGAAGATTGGAAATTTATGAATTCAAGTCTTGTTAATAATAGTGTTCGCAAACAAGAAAATTTAAAACGAATGAATTCAGCACGCTTTCAATTACAATCGAATAGAAATCAAGAATTAAGTTCTAGCCTTTCGAATTCAATGATTAGTAGCAATTTGATCAATTCAAATCTCAAAAGTTTACCTATAACTTTTAGATTTAAAATTGATAACAATCTTATTTTGAATCTTATCGAACCAATCGAAACAATTAAACAATACAAAACGCCTTCACTTTCACCTATTATCAAAGCAGCAATCGATTCTGCCCTCGACGTAGATGATGAAATTCTTATTGATGCAAGGTAATTTTTCTTAACTCACTTCATTTTGAAGTTTTGATTTATTCGTTTCTCTATTTTATAAATTTAGTCCAAACAGAACCGACTGGCAAAAAAATAAGCTTAAATCAAATAAATATCAACAAAATGGTAGTCTTAAAATAAGACAAAATGAATTTAAAGATAACATGTCATTAAATCATCTTATTGATGAACAGATGAATAATATTAAATATCCAAAAGCACGAGGTTTAATAAAAAGATAAAAAAAAATTTTTAATTTCGCTTGTTTCTTAATATGTAAAAAAATATTACAAGTGAAAATTTCTCAATATTAACTGTCACATTTTTTAATATGGTAATGTGATATATTTGTGCAGTATTTTTTACAATTTTATTGTTTTTCTAGTAAAAGTTTACGAAACTTGCAAAAATGTTAAAAATTTCAATAAAAAGATTATTCAAATGAAAAAAATTGTAATTTCTCATTTAGTTATACAATATAGGTTTTTTTTAAAAAAAAATATTCAAAAACGCGCCTGAATTATTATTGAAATAGATAATTCGGAAAATTTAAACGAATTGTCTGTTATACAACTTATCAACCAATAAGACGATGTATAGATACACTTAAGCAAAAAAAAATTTTAGATTGTCTCTAATTAAAGCTCTAATAATATAACTTGATAAAAGTATTAGCACTTTCGAGAGTATGTAATATAAAAAGTTTAATTAAAAAATTATTTTTTTTCAACTCTATTGGTTCAAAAATAACTTGAAGTTGAAAGGTTCATGAGTTGATAATTTAATTCGAATTTTAATCTTTAAATTTAGAATATAATTTCTTAGTTTATAGGCAAAATTTCATATTTTAAATCAAAATTGAAAAAGATAAATACCTATAATTTTTAAACTCAATTGTGAATTTACTTATTTTTTAAATATAATATAATATATAAATATATTATAAATTTAATAATTTATTTTATAGATAATAATACTTATATAGGTTAAACAGAATTTCTAAATTTTAAATAAAAAATCTTGAATAAACATATTAATTAAAATAATTTTCGAGTTCGATTAGTAGCATTTAATTGATATAAAAATTTAGAGAGCTTATTATAAATATATATGAAAACATTTTATTAGAATAAATTCTGAATTGAATTAATAGTCATTTTGAGTAATTCAATAATAAAAAAAAAAGATTAGGTTGTGTGTTTAATAAATACTATGGCAAATCGAAACAATTGTTAAATTAATAAATTTACGAAAGTATATAATATGCATAAATATTTTGAATTCATTCATACTTTCCACATATCTTTGTGATTTTCCGTCATTAGATTATTAAAAGTGTAATTTTTTGACTATAAAATTTCTTTCAATCAACTGATGATTAAAAGCATTTTGTGATCTGCTATCAAAAATTTTTGAGTTTTTTCGCATAAATTTAAATAATCAGTTTATGTTTATTTTCAATTTAATTAATATTTGTTCAAATATTGATTCACCTGTAAATATAAAATAAAAATACTATATGCGTTTGGAAAAAAATATGCTTCGTTTTAGAAGGTTTTTTATACACAATTTAGAAAAAAAAATTTCCGTTAAAAATTATCAGATATTTAGAAAGCAAGGTAAAAAAATTTTTATTCAACTTGCTCGTAAGCTTTTTTTTTAAATTATATATGAAATTTATCTTAATAATTATAATAGCAATCGGTCTAATTTTTTCCTATTTGGACTTTACTTTCCCAAGTTTAGTTTTTAAGTTGCATTAAATAAATTTTAATTAAAAAATAATTTCAAAATACAGCTAAGAAATTCCTTACCAATATATTCCGAAATCACCGTTTCATTATTGTGAATCATTTTTATAAAAAAATTTTTAATCTCTTTAGATACTATTACAAACTTTTTCAAAACTCAATAAAATTTTAGTTTTTCTTGATGTTTTTTTTTAATCTAGATTCAATAAATTATACTTTATTTTATAATCATTAATGTTTGAATCGACGACAAGAAATATAATCAAAATTTAAGAAAATCTAATATGATTTGCTACAATGAATTACAAAAAATTATGACTGTTTTGTGGTCAATGTTATTTTAATGACTGTGTATATGACTATCTATTGTATAAATAAAATCTATTATGATGATATGACAACAACAAAAGTGATTTACAACGTATCTGGATAATGATTTTTCTAATCGGCTTTTATATAAAATCTATGGAGCTACTAATGAATGTATCTCTCAGGCCAAAAAAAAAAAATATTTTTAAAAGTATTACTAAATTACTAAGTACCTACAGTAAATTTGTCTTTATAGAAATAAGACACCCATTGATGTATATTTAGATTTACAATCTAAATATTTATAAATCAAATTTTAGAAAATAACCTTTTATCTGGAATCAACAATGTTTTAGCAAATTAAATTGTGAATGTAATTTCTATCTAAATGCATTTTGACTTTGATTTACAAAATAATTAAATAAGCAACCATCGTGCTTAAACTATTACTACCTGTATTACTTTTTTATAATATACTGAAAAGAAATCGTGACCAAAAATTTATAGATTACTAATTGTTGATATAGTATTATTGAAAATCATAAAAATGAAACTATATACAAAAATTAGCATTTAATACTGAATAAAAAATAATAACTTAAAAAATCGAATCATATTATTTATAATTATACTTAATTGGCTGAAAATTGCTACGCTAATTTATCAGAATCAATTTTGTTTAATAAAAAGAACTCGAAATTATGCCTATATCAGGTTCACATTCACAATTCGAAGTTATAAAATTCAGGTAAAATTTCAATCAAGAAATTTTTTTTTAAAAAATTATTCGAAAAAAAATTGATTATATAAATAATTCGATGAAAAATATATGAAAAATTTTTATACAATCTAAAACAAAAAAATAAACAATTCAAATAAAAAATTCAATATCATTTAACAAATGAGTCCATTCTGGAAAGATAATTATCAAGATAATCACTTTGAATTAATTCTTGGTGCAAAATTTGAAAATTAATAAAATCATTCAAATTAAATTGATTTAATTTTTTTTTCTGATTACTGACGAGGTGGCGATGATAATCATTAAACATACGTTCATTTTTTTTTTCAAACACTACGAGAGAACCACGTCGGAATTGTTCTATTTCAAGTTCATAATCTATATTAAATATTTCTTTAAGAATGTCATTACGCTTTTCTTTGGATACTGTACCTCTTAATTTATTCTCAGCTTCTTGCGGTGTCAAAGAATGATCCAATTCGATTATTTCCGCCCTGTACTTATTCAATTTCACATCAAACCACCATTTAGCATATTTTCCTGTTAATGCGTAAAATGTTGTATTATAAAGATTATTGATATGACAATCAACTTGACGCCATCTCAAGTAATCTTTTATCTCATTTTCTGATGAATAAAGAACACATCTGCTATCAAATGTCGGTGGATATTTAAGTTCAATAAATTCTTGATACTCATTTATAGCTTTCTTATGGATTTGATCACAATTAATTTTGTCATCAAGTGGTTTATCAATAAGATCATTTAGTTGAGTTTTGTGTTGGCAAATTTCGCTATTATCATCTAGATTTTTCATCTGTGTGCTTAGTGAGTAACCAAAAAATTTTGGCCAATTAAGGACGAAAGCCGATGAAAATGATGAAACAAGCATAGAGTTTAACTTATTTAAACGTCGATTAAATAAAGAACTTTTTTTTGATAGAACAAAACTATATTCATCACTTTGACCATATGCACAAATGATGTTTGGAAAATATAATTTTACAACATAAAGTGCAGCTTCGTTCATTAAATCTAGCGCCCTTTTATCATTGGGCTTAACATAATAATGCTCGTTTGAGAAATGATGAAAGCGAGATCCATCTATTCTAATCACCACGTAACAATCACT
Organism: Acarapis woodi; assembly: GCA_023170135.1. Taxonomy (NCBI): domain Eukaryota; kingdom Metazoa; phylum Arthropoda; class Arachnida; order Trombidiformes; family Tarsonemidae; genus Acarapis; species Acarapis woodi. The sequence goes on from BLXL01002149.1 coordinate 16,794, forward strand.
AAGAAGGGTCTGATTTAAAAAATCTTCATTTTCTCTTACATACTCAAATTTTGATTTAGCCATCTTCACAGATTTGATTGACTTTGAATTATGATATAAAATAAAATTATTGTTCTTTAATTTAATCTTAACAAGCTTCTGAAATGCACGTGTGAAACTCATCATTGATATTTAAAACTCAAATATTGTTTAAAACACACATGTGTAGAAATAGCTAATTTTTTATTTTCACGCCATC
>BLXL01002154.1:0-12273 GCA_023170135.1 Acarapis woodi
GTTTCATAATTTCTACAGATTTTTAGTTTTAGGACAATTTCAATTATTCGATTTCCAGATTGAGTTATCTAATTTTGACCTTCAATAAATGGCGGCCAATCATAATGAATTTCCTTTTAAAATTGAAAAATATTTTTGGTTATTTTTAGTTTTTAAACTAATTTCTTTTTTTATGGTTTCAAAACTACTCACCAGTACATCTAGTTCTAAAATATCAGTCTCACAATTAGTTAGTATTGTTTCTAATGATGGATAAGTACGACCGAAATCTGAATTTACAAACTCTTTAACATATGTTCCGGCTTCAGTTGTTATATTTAGGTAAAATTTGTGTGATTCATTTTCAATTGGTTTAATTTCGAGGTCGTATATTATTTTTGGTCTCAAGGCAAGTGTTCGCCTATTCAAAAAATTAATAATTAAAAAGCGAATTTTTTTATCTTAAAAAACTGAAAAACTTACCTATGTAAAACTCTCAGTGGAGTACGTTGTTGAATAGTTAGATTGTGTATGCTATTTAATTTATCAATGTCAGATTGTTTGATTTGTCTGGTCGAAACACAAAGTGCTCTATAGGACTTTTTTTTCTCGATTTCTCCGGTTTTAAGATTTTTTGCTATATTATCTTTATCGCCATATTGTAGATCTTTTAAATCAATCAAATTGTTTGAAAATTTTTTAACATCATTTCTTATTGCAATAAACACGTTTTTGTCAATATCAAATGTCGATGGATTAAATAATTCAATAACGAATGGTCTACCTCTACCTAACATTTGAACATCTACGTCCTCACGACCAGAGGCGCTAAATTTTGTTTCTAAAAAAAATTTTATTTTTAATTGAAAATTCTAATTTGATAAATCTTTCAAATAGTATGAAACCTACTTTCACAAAAAATATTTGCTTTAATTGCCTTAACAATGATCTGTTCAACAGATTCACGTTTTTGTACGCCGTTCATAAACCAAGGTGTTTGACTTAGTTCTCTACTATACTTATTATATCTGCCAACGATAAATAATGAATGATTGGTGACCGACACTTTCTCGATGTTTATACATCTATCTGGTCTATCTAATTTTAGATTAATCAAATCCTTAATAGTTAATTTTTGTAAGGCTTTAATCACAGCTTGTTGACTGAATATAACTTCAAATTTTTGATTTAATTTAAGATTAAACATATTCTTACATTTTGAATATAATTGCAAACAATCTACTTGTAAGTTACCGTATTTGGTCTCAATTGTGATCTCAGTTTTCGAACTAATATTGAATTTGGCACCTGTTAATTTAGAAACTTTTCTTATTATAATAAATTTGTATACATCTTTAATAGAATAACATTCATTGAGAAAAATTTCCAAATTTCTGAATTTATTTAATAATTTTGCATGAATTATTTTTTCTCTTATTACGATGGCAACTGGTAGAAACAGATTCACTTGGAAGTCTTTAAATTTGTATTCAAAATTATTGACCTTATCTAAAATCTAATTCAATGAGATTTAAAATAAAATTAGATAATAAATCAAAATGAAAATTGAAATTGAAATCTACCTGACTCAAATTATTTTCTTCACATCCATTTTCTAATAATCCAATGCAACAATGACAAAATGTATCAGTCTTTAATTTTTTGACTGTTGAAATGATTTGATTATTTTCATTTAAAATTTCATTAATTTTCTATTTATTTTAATAATAAGATTAAGTAATTAACCACTATATCCATTCAAATTTTTATTTGTACTCACATTCTTTAATTCATTTTGAGCACCTATGAATGCTGCCGATGAATACAATTCGCCTAAATATCTTAATTGACATCTCAAACAAAGACCAAGGTCCTTACAATATGTATTGAGCTCTCTTAATTTTTCCGAGTTGATATCTTGTTGAAAACCATTATCGAAGGTCTTTTTCGCATTCGAATCGTGCAAATTATCCTTGGTAGAGTTTGTTGAATGATTTTTATCGAATTCATGGACATCAATTGAATCACGATTAGAATTGATTTCATCATCATTTTTTATTTCATTATTTGTACAACACTTTGACTTGTTATTTAGGTCAACTTGACAAATTTGTTTTGAATTTTTAGCCATCTTTTCTATGTAACCATGCTTTTGAAATAAATAATTTGTTTATATTTTTTTTGTCTAATTTTACTCACGTGTGATGAGTCATTGTAAATTAAAGATTCGGCTGACATAAATTTCGCGCTGATTGTACCTGAAATTTATTAATTTTCAAAAAAGAATAAACGACATAAACGATATATTACGAAAATGAGTCGATAAATTTGCAAAAATTAAATCATATTTTTTATTTTCTTTAAATTAGATGATTAAAAAAATTAAATTCGATATTGTAAAAAATTTTATGATTTTGAATAATGGCGCTTTCGAAAAATTGGCTTGTGTTGACTGTTTTTAAAATTGAAAACATATTAATCCATTGAGTTCTCTTCATCAAAGGTCATTCAATAAGTTTTATATAATTTGATCTTTTCAGTTTTCGCAAATTATTTTAAAAAATTAATAAATTGTGATTTTAAAAAAGAATTCGCTAGATCAAGTTTCGACTTGTAGAGTACGATAAATAATTTTGTTTTATAAAATTTTTAATATATTTTAATTTTTCCGTTTTCATCGGCCTATTTGAAATTGATCTCGACAATGTTGAGGCTATCTCGTACAACGCCCAAACAATTATTGAATTTCCCAAAATTTGTAAGACGTTTCGGTCATCATGGCCAGACAGATGCTGAATTGAATGCCACCGCTGAAAAATGGAAGAAGATTTTTTTGTTTATCTGTGCACCAAGCATAATAATTTGTGGAATTCACAGTTACATCAATGAAGTTGATCATATTAAACAACCACGTCCAGAATTTAAAAAATATGATTATATGTATTTTCGCAACAAGCCATTTCCTTGGGGAGATGGTAAATTTAATTAATTTTTTTTACAATATTTTTTTATTTTTTAAATGTTTTTAATTTAAACATTTAGCTAGATGTTGACATTACTAAATTTCAATTCTAATTATTAATTGAATTATCAAATTTTTTTTCAAAGGTAATCATACCCTATTTCATCATCCTGTTAGGAATGCACTTCCAGACGGTAATATTCATTCAAATTTAAAAAATTTATTCAATTTATTCAATTGATATGTTAGATACAGAAAAATTCTGTTTATCCGAATTGCCTGTAATTTCTAATCATCTTTTGTTTTAATTTAGGTTATGAAGCACCAGATCCATATGCACACTTGCCTCGTAAAGAACACTAAATAAACTATTGTAATTTCTGTTTTTGTGTGTTTATATTTGAACAAATAAATGAAGCATTAAATTTAGAGCGAAAGTTCTGTTTTTGATTTTTATGATTATAAATCATTTAATTTAAAGCCAATTAATATATTTGCGTTTTATATGAGTGTCAAATGATTTCAAAGAAATTTCATTTTATTTATTATAATTTAAGTTTATTTACAAGATTTTTTATAATTCGATCGACTTGAATATGAATTCTGTATATGGTTGTCAGGTATTCGAAAAGTTTGGTCTAGCGATTTGGAAATGCAAAAACGATAAATCATAATTACAAATTTTTTAATAATTCTTAACAATTTGTCGAAAAAATATTGTTTTCTACAATGACTTTAACTTATCAGATAAATCAAGACCTATTAAAGGTAAAATCATTCAAATAATAAATGAAATTTCTCTTAGAATTATTAGTTCTAAAGATTAAATTGAAATGAATTTTATATAAAAGAAAAAATTAAAAGAAACAAAAAAATTAATAATAAAAAATTTTTTCGACTGATCAGAAAAATAATTCGTTTTTCAGAACTGAGAAAATCGTCTATTTCAAACAGGCGAATGACCCGCCTCAGCTGGTATTTGATTTTTTTATCAGTTAAGCGTGTTATGTCGTTTTAATTTTTTGTGGTTTTACTGTAATTAAGATAATGTTGCTGATTTAAATTTCCTTATTGCAAAAAATAAGTATTCGTATTATTTACTTTTATTAGTGAGTTTGAGAATTAGAATTTTTCCCATTTTTTTTTTGAGCTCTTCACTTGATCAAATTAAGGTCGTCTACTTGACCTGAAAAGGGAATCTTAAGAAAAATCAGGTTATGTTCTGGTTATTTAATAATGAAGAAAACTTGATTTTCATGTTCGCTTGTAAATAATACTTGTTGAAATCAAGTTTAAATGGTTAACACTCATCTTTTTTGCTCTCTTCCGATAATGTCATCACTCCCGGTTTAAACTTAACTTGAATTGTTTTTTAAATTTAGTTGCTTAATCTCATTAGCGTGTTCAAAACGTTGAAATTTCGTAAAAGAGTAAATGTTATTAAGTTATAAAAATGTTCATGATGAAAAAATCCAAATTATTGAGACATCATCAATTTCAAATAATATCAGAAAAAATTCAAAAGATGTTTCATACTTATAATCAAAATGCTTCATCTGTAACAAAACCATCTCACTCATCAATCAGTCAATTATTTACTCATCGATACTGTACACAAACTACTAATTATCCGAAATTAGAGCATAAGGATGTCGTTAATCCATTTAAGATGGTCGAAGATGATCTTAAGAATTTGTATGCTGACATTCGAAGAGAATTATGGACCGATAAGAAAGAATTGAGTGAAATAGCTAGCTATTATTTTGATGCACAAGGCAAAGCATTTAGACCTATGATTGTAGTATTAATGGCACGTGCATTGAATTATCATGCGAACGGCGATTCGAAATTGAACGATTCACAAAAAGTTGTATCCATGGTCACTGAAATGATTCACACTGCATCTTTGATACATGATGATGTAATTGACATGGCCGACATTAGACGAGGTAAACCAAGTGTTAATGTGATTTGGGGCCCTAAGAAGTCAACATTGGCTGGTGATTTTGTTCTTTCTCGAGCATCCCAATTACTTGCCAAACTTCGTAATGAAGAAGTCATTAAATTAATTTCACAGGTAAATGTTTACTATAAAAAAAAATTATTCAGAATTTAACCTCAATTAACCGGAAATCAATTTTTTGATTAGTCAATAAACGATCTAGTTAAAGGCGAATTTATGCAAATGGGTTCGAAAGAGAAAGATTTAGATCGATTTTCACACTATATTGAGAAGACATTCAATAAAACAGCCAGTTTGATCGCATACACATGTAAAGCGGTTGCAATATTGTCAAACAGGGGCGAATCGTCAATGGAAAAGGCAGCATTTGAATATGGAAGTAGTTTAGGAATTGCGTTTCAATTAATCGATGATTTACTTGATTTCATATCTAGTGAAAGCGAACTGGGTAAACCGGCTGCGGCCGATCTAAAATTAGGACTTGCCACGGCACCCGTTCTCTTTGCTAGTGATAAATATCCTGAACTTAAGCAAATGATTGACCGTCGCTTCAATAAACCGGGTGATGTTGAAAACGCCTATAAAACTGTGTTAGAAGTATGTTTATTATTCTATTTAATTAGTTTTGATTTATTGGTTAATTAATTTTACCTCTGCATAAATATAGAGTGATGGTATCGAACAAACACGAAATTTGGCTCGAAAGCACATTAATCAAGCTTTGAAATATATCGAACCATTGACTGATTGCATGGAAAAACAAGCTCTGATTCAAATTGCTGAAATAACATTGAGCAGGAACAAATAATTTATTTATAATAGTTGCATTTACAATCTTTTAAATAAACTGTATACTTAGAGGCAATAAAAAAGTATCTCTTTATTTTAAAAAATTTTAAATAAGTAACATGAGTAGTAAATTAGAGTTTATTGTGATAGTGTTAAATATATAAATTTTTTATTTTTATACAATCTAGTAAAAGTAAAATAATCTGATAACCTAAAAATCAACGTGTTATATCTGAGAGATTTAAACTCTGTCCTTCTATAACTTGCTTTAATTGTTCAAGATTGAGAGTCTCATATTTAAGCAAGGCTTCAGCTAGTAAATGATGTTCTCTGTTGTGAATTTTGAGTGTATTTTTCGCACGTTCGTATGATTCATTAAGTAATCGTTTGACCTCAAGTTCAATATTTTCAAGAGTGCTATTCGATATTTCATTGTACATCGCCTGATGATTTTCATGCACTGCTAATCCTACTTGATTCGACATACCAAATTTATTGACCATACTTTTTGCTAAATGTGTCGCTTTTTGCAAATCATTATAAGCTCCAGTGGTGACTCTTTCTTCACCAAAAATTAATTCTTCAGCAACTCTGCCACCCATTGCTGTATCCAATTCGGCTAACATTCTTGCCTTCGAATAATTATAAACTTCTTTTTCTGGTATGTAACTTGTGTGACCCAAAGATTCACCTCTAGGTATAATTGTAATTTTATCGATTGGATCGGCATTCTTATTATAATAGGCAACAAGTGCATGACCTGCTTCATGATAGGCTGTACATCGATTCGCTTCTTCATCTGGTATTTTTCGTTTTTTTTCTGGTCCCATTAATACCTTATCTCTTGCATTCTCTAGATGTTTCATAGAGACACCATCTTCATCATCAATCGCAGCCCTAAGAGCAGCTTGATTGCACATGTTTTCTAAGTCTAATACAATAGAAAGATTGGTTAGAAAAATTTTTCAACAAATAGTTAAAAATTACAACCTGCTCCGGAAAAATTTAATGTCCTTCTCGCAAGCTTATCTACGTCAATTTTTTCAGCTAATTTGAGTTTATTTAAATAATAGTTTAAAATATCTTTTCTGCCAGCCAAGTCAGGCATTGAAACTCGTACTTCAACATCAAATCTACCAGGTCTAAGCAAAGCGGTATCGAGATCATTTCGACGATTGGTTGCGCCTAAAACGATTACACCTTCATTCTGTCGAAAACCGTCCATTTCACTCAACAATTGATTAATAGTTTGATTAGCATATGGATGAATAACCGAATTACTACGTTTACCACCTACTGAATCTATTTCATCTATAAATACTACACATGGCGACTTGGTTTTAGCAGCTGCAAATAAATCACGTACCCTGCGTGCACCTTGACCAACAAGTAGCTCATCAAACTCTGAACCAGCAACATGAAAAAAGGGTACACCAGCTTCACCGGCTATCGCTCTTGCCAATAATGTTTTACCTGTACCCGGTGGACCGACTAATAAGACACCCTTTGGCAATCGACCTCCAAGTTTTGAAAATTTTTCAGGATCTTTCAGAAATTCAACAATTTCTTTTAACTCTTCTTTTGCTTCATCAACACCGAATGCGTCGCTAAACGTAACTTCAATTTCTTCAGGTGAAATTTCATGTTGACTACCTATCAACAATTTCTTAAGTCCTAATTCTCTCATATATTTGATAAGAATGACAATTAAAACGCTTGCCCAAAAAAGCCTATAAATAACACTGGCGAAGGCAAATCGTTTTTTATTACCTTCTTTTTTACCTTGTCCAGCAAAGTATCCTTCTGCGAATGCAATCTATGAAATATAAAAAATACATTTCATTGATTAAATTGTAAACAATTTCACAAAAATAGATATACCCTTATTCTATTCTTTTCATCGTCAGATGATTTAATTATATTCGCAATTTTCGCAATTTTCTGATCTTCTAAAAAATTTGGATTGAAAAACTTAAAGAACAAAGATCGCTTTTCGCTGCGTTCGTCTGCTGAATTTCTTCCGATACCGGACGAAGTAGATTGCGTTGCTTTGGTTCGAAAATGTCGAACAATTAATGAGCCAATAAGATTTGATTTTGTGTACACACATTGTGATTTAATTTTTTCAACTGATTGATTTTTATATGGTATTAAATAGAGCACATAAAGTTTTGTACGTGTTCGATTGTACAACATCATTTAACTTTTTTGTGTTACAGAAATGAAATTAAAAGAATGAGAAATAATTATTTACATCAAATTTGAATAGTGTATCGACGCATTCATAAAACCTTGGAAGAAAAAAACTCCGTAAAATAAGTAATTATCTTTTAGTTTTAAGAAAAATTTTCTTAGAATAAAAATAAAATAAAAAGTTACCGTTAACCAAAAAGAAAATGTTTGATTTATAAAATTCTGATATCGGAACAAAAATAATCTCTTGAAATGTTGCGAACAAAATCATGCAAATATGACTTTTCACACTTAACATTTACAAAGAAATATTGTTGTTTAAATTAGTGTATTTAAAGCAAATTTAATAATTCGAAATTTTAGAGTTGAAGTTAACAAGAATTGTGACTAAGTTCAACTTATTGTCCAATTATGACTTTATTAGTTGCAAATTAATTTGACTGATAAATTATACTAGAATTGAATCAAAAAAAAAATAATCGGTCTTATTTTATGACTTCAATGTGTTTTGATGGTTTGATGTTCAAATTACTTGGGCTATTTATACATCCATAATTTTAAATTGGCGCTAATTGATAAGCCTTTTCAAAAAATTCAAAACGAATATGATATAAATGATTGGTTACCTCATACAAATATTTGTCTAAAAAATTTTTCAATTACAAAATGAAATTTTCTTGGAAGATTTTTACTTTTTCCAATATAATTATTTTTTTCACATGGTCCATATGTATGTGACTAATAATTCTTTGAATGCGTTTTATCTATTTCCGAAATTTCTCTAGATATTCATAAATATTTTTTTATTAGATATGTGATTAATTTTATTATTTGCTTTTTTTCGAACTTAAAATTTTTTTTCATTTCTATAATTAATTTTACTAAAGTTATTCCCATTAACTAATTAATTTTGAATCTTTCTTTTCATTAAAAACGATCAGTAAATCAATAACAAGATGACTCAAAATAAAGAAGAATGTTTGTATCTTGAAAAGTGCCAAGAAATTGTAGATCGTAATATAGTGAAAATCGATCGAACCAATGTTGGAACTTATTCTATGTTCGGATGTCAATTAAGATATTCATTGAAAAATGGTGAGTGTCATTTTTAAAATGCATAAATTTATCATTTTAATTTTTAATATAAAATTTCTATAATCAATCATGATTTCGAAATAATTAATTTATTTCACTAATTTCCACTAAATTTCTTAAGAATCATTTTTTTCGTTTCATAAACATCTTCAGATACCTTTCCACTTTTGACTACTAAAAAAGTCAATTTTGAAGCCATTGTAAAAGAACTTCTTTGGTTTATCTCGGGTTCGACAGATTCGAAAAAATTAGCTGAACAAAATGTTCATATTTGGGACGCCAATGGATCTCTTGAATTTTTAAAAATGAATGGATTCGCAAACCGTCAAGGTAAACTTTTGTTTTAAAATTCAATTTCGAAATACCATCTCATAAGTGATTTTCAATTTGGTCTAAATTAAAAAAAAAATAAACTTATTTTTTATTCGAAAGAGGGTGATTTGGGTCCAGTTTATGGTTTTCAATGGAGACATTTCGGTGCCAAATACGTTGATTGTAAAACAGACTATAGTGGCCAAGGTGTTGATCAGCTTGCTGAATTAATAGAAAAAATTAAAAAAAATCCAAATGATCGTCGAATGCTTCTCTGTGCGTGGAATGTTGCAGGTAATTTTAAAGTTGTGAATTATTTCTTTCGTTTTTATCTCGTATTCTTATAATGCATCCTAATAAATCTCTTTGGAAATTCATTTGCCAGATGAAATTTTTATAAATTCTTTCGCTTTCAAGCAATTTAATTTTTAGAATTTCAATTTATCAACTTGTTTCATTTGTATAATTTTTTATGAATAGAAAAATTCAATATAATTATGTTCATAAAAAAGAATATAGAATTTTTTTTTTTTCAGTTTAATTAATTTTGATTTATTTTAGATTTAAAACTGATGGCGTTGCCACCTTGCCATTGTTTGGTCCAATTTTATGTCGAGAATGATGAATTATCTTGTCAATTGTATCAACGTTCAGGTGATATGGTATGAATTTATTTTCCATTTGTATATCTAATATTTGCTGCCTAGCATTAAGCTGAGAATTTTTTCATTTAACAAATTTACGCTTTCTCCATACTTGTTCTTTTTTATTTCATTAGAAATAATTCTGAAAAATTTCATATCGTTGATACAATACGACCAATCTTAATGTCTTGTAATTTTTTTTAAATATTCATTATTTTTTTCATATAAAAAATATTTAAATTAAATCAAATAGTTATTATTTTAGGGTACTATTTAAATATTAATAATTATGTCCTATCTATTTTTACAAAATTTTAGAAAAAAAATAATATGTACAGTCAATTTAAATTCATTAAATCTCAAATTTTTGATGCTAAATTTTTAATTTACTACGATTCTATCGATCTAAGAAAAACTAATTCTATTTTAATCTTTGGTATATTAATAACAATCGACAGATGTTAGGTGTACCTTTCAATATTGCAAGTTATTCACTCTTGACCCATATGATCTGTCACATTACTGGACTGAAGCCTGGTGAATTCGTACACACTATTGGTGATGCTCATGTTTACAAAAATCATGTGGAAGGCTTGAAAACCCAAGTAAGTTTTTTTTTTTATTTTTATTTTTATATTCTTAATTTTTCGTATCGTCATCATCATTCAAAAAAGAAGCTTTATTTTACAGACTTATTTTATTTTTAAATTATCGCAACAAAATTTTTCTTACGAACTTTTTTTATCTAATTTGTTTAATCAAAATTTTTTTTAGAGTTTTACCTTTTTTTTACTATTTTTAGCACCATAAATTACAGTTTTGAAATAATTTGAAAATATTAATCGTTTGATAACAATATAAAAATACAGATAAAAAGAGACCCAAGGGAATTTCCGAAAATTAAAATTAATCGAATGGTAAATTCAATCGATGACTTCAAGTACGAAGATTTTGAACTTGTTGGATACAATCCCTATCCAGGTATTCGTTTGAAAATGGCTTTGTAAAATAAATGTAACGTTGATTCTCAATCACCGAACTGGTTCACCTCCAATATGAGTGAAAAAACATTCTTTCTAAAGAGTAGTTAGAAAATCATTCAATTTCTGTCTTTTTTATATCATTTAATTAATATTAAATTTGATTGTTTTGTAAAAAATTTTTTTTAAAAATTCTTTAGAAAAATATTGGTTGAAATTATTTTCACGATCTAATTTTTCTTTGAAGAATTCAATAAATTTTTTGCTTTTCGCTTTTTTTTTGAAAAAGAAACTAATTTCATTTGAAAAATTTATTTATTGTGATTAATTGATAATCATCTAACGTTTCATTTGTTTTTTTTTCTATTAAATTCAGAATATTGAAATTCTAAAAATTTATTGTATTTGAATAGTTTAAAACCATTTTTAAATTTTGAAAATTTTTCGCATTATGTTTTTTTTTCGAAAATACTTGGAATAAAAAAAAATCAAGATTTCGGAGAGATTTCTTTCATTAATAATGCAAATTTTTTTTTGTATTTATTTTATGTTGTAAATTGATATTTTTCGAAAAAGTAAGAAAATTCTTTTGTTGAATATTTAACTGCATCATTTTTTATTATAAACAGTAAATTTTTCTAGTGAAAGATATAAATAAATAATATTTATTTTTCATATTCGATTTTTTTTTTGCCATTTTTTTAGTTATTGAATATTATTTTTGAATGATTTGTACACATACTTTTTCTTTGCAACCATAAAAATTTACTGAAATCATCATTTTTTTTAGTTTCAACGATTGAATTGAAACAAAATAATTGGTAAAAAATTCATCCCTAAATTTACAAGCTTATAAATTATTAATTTTTAATTAATTTTTATATATATTTTCATAATTTTTAAGCTATAATCGCGATTTAAATTAAGTCTAGTAGATTGCAACCCGAGAATAATCAGCTTAATGTCTTTTTTGTTTATATATTTTTTAATTATATTATAGCCGAATCTGTGTATATTGATTGGAGGATTTCATGAGATACTTTTTAAATCGATTTCAACAAAGATACAAGACAACATATTTTTCAATTTTCATGATTTCAAATTTAATCCTTTTATTTGACAAATCATATTATTTCTATTCTTAAATATTAAATAATAATCTCATTTATTTTGAAAATAAGTAAATTAAATTTTATAGATAAAACAACCAAAATTCATTCAAATTTCAGTTTATTGATTTTTTATAAAATAATCAGATTAGTGAATTGAAAATCAATCTGAAGTTGATGAAAAAAAAAAAATTTGTAAAGAAACAATAATTGAAAAATTTTGAAAGAAAAAAAAACAAATTACTAG
>BLXL01002155.1:0-16019 GCA_023170135.1 Acarapis woodi
TATAGCTGATAAAAAGCTTTATTTCTAGAAAAAAATGTGGAACTTCATAGAAGAATAGAAAAACTATCAAAATAAATATGAACATAAAAAAAAATTTCACAACAATTTCGTAGCTCAAAGCAAAGAAATAAAAACTATATTATAACAATAGAATTTTTAGATCGCACCCATGTGACTGAATTCACAAATTACGAAAAGGTATTGAGTTTATCTCTGACACTTAAACTTTTAAAATGTTTGAATCTCTGAAACCAATGATCAACAAATTAATATATCTTTAACTATTGTTGAATTAATGTCTAGAATCAATTGACTTTATATAATTAGTTAGTATAATTTGAATCGGACTCAAAAAATGCTTGAAATCATCATTTATTTTTATTTGACAAATTAAATAACGTAAAAGTTTGAATAGCAGAACATTATTTAAAATAATTAAAATTATTAAGGATCTTTAAAAATATTCATGCTTGAATAATTTTATAATATCAATCTACGAATAATGAAAAAGAAAATTGACATTGAATTTAATAACAATTCGTAACTAGTTAATTAATTTGTACTCTTAAAATTTTAGTGAATCAAAAATTTAATTTTAATTTTTTATTTTTTTTAATACTGTTTTATTCATCAATAACATTATTTATTACAAATAATTTTGTACACAATACAAATGTTTTGCAATAGTGATTTTTTCTTTTCTAGCATGTAAAAAAAATAATTTTAGATTTTTAGAAACTGTTTTAATAATTTTTGTTCAAATTAAGCCAAATAAAATTTTCCATTGAGTCCAAAGAAATTATCATAATTTTTTATTTGTTCGCTTAGTTTTTTTCTGTAATTTTTGTAAGATTTTTTTAAAGATATAAAGTAAATGATTAGTTGTGTATATTTTAAATGTGTTTATGTAAACGAGAAAAATAGAATTATAGCTAATTAAAATGATAATCAAAGATTCATGTATTTATCAATTTTGATGTTTTAGTTTTGTAGGTATAAAGTTTCAGTAAAACAAAAGCTACCAATATAATTCTTCTGCTTCGAAAATTGTGAGTTTTATATTTGAAATTCAAAATAATTCTATTCTTTTACAATTGAATCATACATGCAATTTTGAAATAAAATTTGAATGAAGAACCAGATAACATATTTTAAATTATGTTATATAGAATGAGTGAAATTCAACAGATTTTTATTTAACTTAGTTATTTGCATTCTCAGCTTTGATTGAAAAATTTAATTATGAAAATGATTCGATTTAGATGACAAATTTTAATAATTACTGCTGATTTCATCATCATTAACACCTTTATGTAAATTTTCTTCCGAACCAAACATGATTTTTTTGTGCTGCCCATGCAATTTTGAGAAATCACTTATGTAGCTATTTTCACTATTCCTGTATTTTCTGAATAAATAACTTAATGAATAATTATTTTTTTTATGTGGATTCGTTTTTTTTTCGATGGTAATTATATGAAGATTTGTTGCAAATGTCATTTTAATGAAAGTCATCATTTCGAATAATATTTATCGCCAGAAAAGTAAAAGACCGTATGAATATTTTACAGATTTTAATGATTAGTTTAGAGGAAAAGAAAATTGAAAAAAAATTGCTAATTAGTGATGCGATTAAAATAAAAAATGCCTTATCAAAATTTTATCTGGCTGAATCAATTAAACTAATTAATATAACTTAAAAGTTGTACGAAAACAAAGAGAGTTTGTCAAAAAAATTTAGAAAAATCAACTTACTCTTTTAAATCATTTATATTTTCTTTATTGTATAAATTACCATCTAATTTTGAATGTTCGAATATATTCAAGTTATGATTCAAGGGATATTTTTGGGGAACGATGTAATCCAAATTATTTGCCCGTTTACCAAAACCTCTTGCTGTAGATAGTGATTCAGGTCTGAAGCGACGTATGTGCATGTGTCGAAACGATTGCTGAGCCACAGATTTAGGCCAAGATTTGGATATAAGACCAGTGTTTAATTTGAGTAATTCAACATTTTGAACGCTCATTGTACTTAACATGATCATAACTAAACTAATTAAACAACAAATTTTCATTACAGTTTGTTTCTGCAACATTCTCGCAGCTTGAATTATTTTGATCTCTGTCTTATTTAGGCATACATTAAAGGTGATTTGATGAAAAATGAATAAAAAAGTAAATTAATGAAATCTAAAAGAACTAGAGTTTCAAGTTATTTGGTAGTTTATAGAACTGATTTATGACTTTGAAGTTGAATAATTGTTGAATTTAAAATTTTATATTCTTATCTACAAGATATACATTTTAATCGAGTCATCAAATTTCAAAAAAATATCAAGAAAAAAATAAAGCTTTTAAAATTAATAAAAATATCGAAAATAACATGAGAAGATTTATTGTTAGTGTTGCAAAAAAATTTGATCAACACTTACAAAATAAGCCTTTCTTCAAATTTTTAAACATTCAGAAAAGCTTTCAGAAAATTTATCTCGACTTAAGTATTTGGCAAAAAATTTTTCAGCGCATACATGAATTTCTGATGGTCTGTTTTTTTCTTTTCTGAGGTAATATTCACAATTTATATTATTCATCAAATAAATAATTATTTTATAAAAGAATAACCGATCATATCTAATTTATCAATTTGTTGATAATATGATTTAAACGAAAATATCGTGTCCATATCTGATTATATGAAAGTTTAGAGCTTCGATAATTCAAATAAATATCAAGATAAATAAATAAAAATTTTATAATTTCAAATTAAAATGAAATACGCTGATTTACATAAGATAAAATATCAAATCTAAAATTATAACTAGTAAAATTTCATATACAATAATCATATACAATATACAATAAACAATTTAATTTTTTTTATAATTGGTTTGATTTATTTTAAACACCTTACCTATAAATGACTAATTAATAAGTATATTTTTTACTGAGATCACATATAATTTTAGATTAATTAAAATAGATATTTATCATATAACAAATTATAAATCAATTATTAATTCATAAAAAAAAATTCATCTTATTAACATTCATACTCATTTGAATTCTTTGAATTCCTAACAATTATTTTTCTTTTTCTAAATCAAAATTTTCCGTCATTTTTAAAACTTATGAAAATTTTATTCACACTTACGGATTCGATTTCTTTTTTATTCAATTTATATCAAAAAAAAAATTCTATTTTTCAGAACTTAAAATTTTTTATGTAAATCAACAATTGATGAGACACAAAATCCTGCCTCTAAAATTCAGTCGAAAATAGGGAAAATCGATTCACAAATGTGAACTGCTAGCTAAATAGAAAAAAATATATCATTTTTATTTTTTTTTCAAAAATTATTTATTCAAAAGAAAAGTCAATTTTAAAATTTCAATCAATAACAATTATAGAAGAAAAAAAATTATAAATTTACCTGAGAATTAATTTAAGCTCGATTTAAATGCGAAAATTTATGTTAAATTTCTTTCTAGTTAAAATTGACAAAACATATGTTTTTTAATATAATAATAAGATTTAAAACTTAGATAAATTAAAAATCTAAAGCAATAAAAAATTTGGCTTAATTAAGCATGAATGGAAAATGATTCAAGACTAAGAAAAATAAGAAGACGATGTAAACTATTTGAAAGAAGTTTTATTTTCAACTGACATAGTCAAGTAAAATTTAAAACTTTAACAGAACTTTTATGATTGAAAATTCGAGTTGAATACATTAATCGAATTATCTTTTAAACCTTTTTTGAATTCAATTTCCTATATACGAAGATCTATAGACTCTTTTTGTTGGAATGAAATTCGTTTTAGAAAAAAATATATATTTTGTTGTCAAACTCTGTATCTTTTTTTGTAAATTTATGCGAATTATGTATGGATATGTTAAGTATGACGACATTTTATTCCTATAAATTTTTCTTAATCACATCTGTAGATATTTACCTATTATTATTTTCTTATCTTTCAATAATTATATAGCTAATTATTAAATGCTTTTCTTATTCTAAATGATAATTTGCTTGAATTTATAGTTTGCAAGTTGTATAAATTATAATAGAAGAAAAATCCATAAATAAATGAATTCAAGATTCCACATATTTTTTTATTTTTCATTTTCGTAATTTTTATCTATTTCTATGGATGATCGATTGATATAATATCATTTTTTGAAATATATATATTCAAAAAATTATCTTATTTTATGGATTGTGATATCATATCACTTAAAATCTTGAAAATTGATAAAATTTTCAATTTTAAAATCTATTCAAATTCATCTGTTTTCTTGTAACAATCAATTTAATATTTCAGCAA
The DNA here is from genome assembly GCA_023170135.1 of Acarapis woodi. NCBI lineage: Eukaryota > Metazoa > Arthropoda > Arachnida > Trombidiformes > Tarsonemidae > Acarapis > Acarapis woodi. The sequence goes on from BLXL01002155.1 coordinate 4,331, forward strand.
ATAGATCGAAAAATTACGTAAATCTAAATATGTATTTGTTTTTTAATTTATTAAATTAAAAACAAAGGTGAAAATGGTGAACAATGACCTATCGAGCGCGCAATAGTTTACAAAAATGCAGATTTAAGATATTAAAATCATTACAGAGCATAAAACAATCATTTTCTTTTTTTCTTGGACAACCTTGAATTTTAGTCTTTTAATTCTATACATAATAACTGATTGAAGATATGACATTTAATAACTTAAAATATTTTGATGCTTCGCTGAAAAATTTCCTTAATGTTTTCAAACTATTAAGAAGCTAATTAAATTCATTTAATCAAAAAGTCCTTCAAACAAAACCTGTAACCTTTTTGATGCAAACCACTTTTGTTCGACTGCGGTAATTGAGACAATAAAATTTTCATTTCAAAAGTTGCTCATTAAACTTTAACGTCAAGACCAACTAATGTATTTAGCTATTATCATTTATGAAATAAGCTAACATCAAAATTGTTAATTTATTGAGACGAGTTGAGTCAAATGACCAATAATTTACCACTTAATCATTTAAGTCATGCACTGAATGAATTTAAAAATAGAATTTATGCAGATGACAAAACATCATTTCAAAAGTAAATTATGCTTAATTTATTTTCAATTTTTATTTTGATATTTTTATGAGTATTTATAGTAAACTATTTAACGTATATCATCAAGTTTAATGTTGTAAATTTAACAGTGTATAAGATCTAGAGATAATTTATTTAATTTTCGTAAGTTAGAATTGAAGAATCATAAATTTGAAAACCGGAAGCTATTTTATATTCTTCTAAAAAGTTTTTAGTCAAAGAATTCGAAAATTTGTTTTTCGAGTCAATTCTTAATAATTAATAAACTCATAGAACGCAGTTTAATATTTTTTTTTTTTCAAAAAAAATGAAAAAACGATTAGTTTATGCCCAACTTTTGATAAAAAAAAATCCTTAAGCGATTCGATTACTTATATTTTATAGACTAAAAACAATTTCAAAAACCTGCATCTAAATTGAGAATAAATTTTCAAGACCAAAAATTATTTAAAAAATTTATATTAAAATTGAGCAAATCTTAATTTTTTCGAGTTAGTCTTCAAAATTTGGTTTATTTTTAAGTTATTTGATGCTCGAGAAGAAAAAATTGTCCTTTATACAATTTTATTGAAATTTTTTTCACCAATTTTATAAATATGATTCAAGAACATAATCGAGAAATTTTTAAATTTTTTTTTGCTAATCATGAAATACTAAAATATTATAAATATAATTTTTATGCTATATATTTAAACTATATATGGAGTGATAATATGTTTCATGAATAAAGTCTTCTCAAAAAAATTGAATGAATAAACACAAATTTATTTCTTTTGAAAGAGAATCATTTTTGATAATAATATATTTTACTTGAGGAAAAAGGTCCGATTCAAATATTCATTAAATATTTGAACTTTTCCAAACAATATGCTTTTTTAAAATATTGTTCAAAAAATAAAATTTGAAGAAATTTATAAGATTTTATAAGCATTTGATACAAGAAAATTTTATATAATCGTAAAATATTTGCTAAAAAAGATATATCTTAAAAAAAAAAAACTTTTTTTTCATTTATCTTTATTAATTAAAGAAAAATTAATAAAAAATTTTATTTTTATATTTGATATATTTAAAAAATTATTATAAATTAATTAATCTGGTGATTTTGTGAAAAAAAAAAATCTTGTGTCAATAGACTGATTTTTACGGAAAAGAAACTTGAAGTAGAGTCCAAAAAATTTGAAAAAAAATTATTCTTTAAAATTTTCGCGAGAATAGAAGATCAGTTCTATCCTAAATTTTCATTTTACAAAAAAATGAAAAAGTTTTTTCAGCTTTCATAAAACACAACCTGTGCGCAAACATAAGTAAGTGATTAATGAAATTCTTATTCATACGATCTAATTTGTTATATGCCCTTGGATATAAAATTTAATAAGCTCTTTGAATCTTTTTTCTTATATTCTTATATAACAAATTATCAATATATTATAAAGACAAAACAGTCCATTTTTGCTCCAAGTAAATTAAAAATGAATCAAGTAGTAGATTAAGATAATTTATGTAATTTATCAAGTATATTTTTTATTCCTTATTAATTGATAGTATTATATATAATTACATTTCAAGTATTAAAAAAAAGAAAAGCTTTAATTTTATTGAAATCAATTCAATCCGATTTTGCATTTTAACTGTACATCTTCTTTATAATTGATTTGAAATATTCACGACATTGGTTACGTCTGATTTTCATTGTAGGTGTTAAAAGATTATTCTCCAAAGATAATAATTGATTGTGCAGATAAATTTCTTTTACCTTTCAATAGAAATTATTTTTTTTTCAAATGAAATAAGTTATAACATAATTTAATTTGAATTCGAAATATTTAAGTTAATAATCGTTTTGTCCAGAACATATGAAATGTTTTTGCAATCAAAAAATGACATTAAATTTATTTTTTTTTCATTTTATTTAAAATAAAATGATTGTGATTGTTTTTATCAATTATTTATCATTTGAATTCATTCACCAGAGTATCAAAATCGTTATGAGAATTGATTATCACATAAAATTTCAGTTCAACAAGAAAGAAAATAATTGTAATTTAATTTTTATTTTAATATGTAAATCAAAATATACCTGCTCGAGTGAATTAAGGCCCTCGCGAGTTCCAATCGATAACATATTTTCGAAAACAGCTTTTTTGAAAGACTAAAAAAGCGAAATAAAAAGACATTTTAATTTCTTTCAAATTAGTTCTGAAAATTAATAAAACTAGCCATAATTTTTGCTTATTTCACAATTTGCTGGAATAATTATAAAAAATAAAATATTACAGGATTTTGACATGCTTCCTCCATTGTTAAACTTATTGACCTTTCGAAACCTAAAAATTTTTAAAAGACAATTAATCAAATTTAAATTATTAATATTTATTGGTTCAAAAGATAAGACTCGTGACTCTTATTATACTTACACCAACGATTTAATTGATCAATATCGGGAACAACCACAGCTACCATATAATTCTTTAAATAAATAAAAAATTAAAATTTTTTTATTTAAATTATATTATCGATTTTTGATCAGGAAATTTAAAAAAACTATTTTGAATCTAATTTTTCTCTGTTTATTTTTTTGTTTTACTATTATATTTATAAAGAATTACTTAGTATATTAAAATTTATAATAATAATAAAAAAAATAATTCTCTAAGTAATTTTTTTTATAGTGCATCTATTAGAATTTTGATACAGGTAAAAATTAAATCAATTATTTTTCAAGATGAAAAATAATATTTTTAAAATTTTATTTGTAGATTAATTTTAGATTAAATTTAGTGAATTGAAAGATATTCCATAAATTTGAAAGAAATAATTTTGAGAAAAAAATTTTCAATCTAATCATAACCGTAGAATTATTCGCTATGAAATTTATTTAAAAAATAATGAATAGTTCTAGTTACAAAAAAAAAAATTATCGAGTATTGAATATTTCGCTAACTAAAAACAATTTGAGAAAATTGATAATTGAATTTTTTTTAAACATTAATTTTTTTTAGATGATGCTTATTGGTCTAAATATAAAGGAATATTTAGCTCATTTTATTTGATTTTGAAATAAAACATGAAAAAAATTTGAAATGTAAACTCACTTGTGTAGAATCGCCATCTACAAAACATTGAGCCACAAAAGCGCTTTGCAAATATACATTTTCAACTTTTTCGGGTGCAACAAATTCACCTAATTTTCGAATTAAAAAAAATTAATATATCAAAAAATAAAAGCACAAAAACTTTAAAATGCTATTTTATCATAATTATTTATAATTAAAATATAGAAAAAAAAATTAGCATAAAATTATAAACCTTGTGAAAGTTTGAAAATATGCTTCTTCCGATCAATTATAGAGAGAGTTCCATTCTGTTAGAAGAGTAAATGGGTTTTAAAATTCCAGATTAAAAAAATATTTTTTTATTTTTCTGAAAAAAGACCTTCTATGATTTTAATTAAATTATCGCTATAAAATAAATATTAAACTAATTTTTTAATATAAAAACAAAACCAATTAATAAGTACTTCATTTAATTTACCAATATCACCAGTCTTTAACCATCCATCTTTTGTAAATGATTTGTACGTGAATTCTTCATTTTTATAATAGCCTAATGAATATAAATTCGAAAAAGAAATTCGAAATTCTTTATATTTTTATTTATAATTTATTAATTAAGAATAATATACCTATGAAAACATTAAGACCTTTTATGCAAACTTCTCCAGATCTATTTTCTTTGAAAATATAATTCATTTCAGGTACATCAATTAATTTGTATTTTGAAGCGCAAAGAGGTACACCTACGTGACCTGAATTTAGATTCGGAAAAATAATTGTACAATTTCAATAATAATTCAAATAATAAAAATTAAGTTTCATAAAATTCATGATGATGTTTTTGAAATTTCGGTAATGATGATGAGTGATTGTAAATAAACTATATTCAAAAATTATATAAATTCGAATTTAATTTTCAAACTTACCTGTAGTGTGATCACCTGGAAATACGCATAAGCTTGCGCCTGCAGTTTCTGTAAGCCCATAGCCTTCTACAACTATACAAGACAGAGAACATCTAAAAAAATTAAGAATTGTAGGCGACAAAGGAGCACTAGAAAATTAAAGTAATATTTAATTGAATAATTAATTTTAATTTCAATTTTCAGCTTCAATAAAAAAAGATATTAAAGAAAAATTCACCTTCCAGATGCTAAAACTTTGAGATTGCCTCCTAATTTAGATCTAAATTTTTTAAACACAACTTTATCAATAAAACTATTTTTGTGGTAAACAAAACTCTCAATTTCTTTTTGTTTTTTTTTTAGCGCCATCCTCATTGCAAATGATTTAAATTTACTTTTACGAACTTCAGCCATCACACTGTTGTAGATTCGATTCATTAGACGAGGTACAAGTATTAATAAACTTGGTTTCAAAGCTTTTAAATCATTTGTAATCGCCTTTATATCGCCAGAAAAAAAACCGATTCGTGCACCAGCCATTAGTAAAGTTGTCTGGATAAATCGAATATTTTTAATAATATTGAGAATAATTTTGTTAAAAAAATGATGGCTTTGTACTTTAAAAAGATACCTGAATATTTTGTTCAAATGAATGTGCCATAGGAAGTAATGATAAAAATGTAAGCTTAGAAACATTTACGTTGCAAGACTAAAAGAGAAATATTTCAAATTATTTGTAAGCGGTACATAAATAGTCTATGAAATCATTTTTACAAAATGCATTAATAATCCTGATGCGCCACTGACAAAGTTTTTGTGGCTTAACATTACACCTTTTGGCATTGCTGAACTTGTACCACTTGTATACATTATCATTGCAAGATTGAAAGGTTCAGGTGGCTAAAAATTTATAAATCAAGATAATAATCAATATAAATGAATAATTTGATAATAAAATTAGCCATTAAAATTTAAACAAAAAAATCGCTTAATTAGGTAATTACAAAATTTAAAAAATTTAAATTCTAAACTTAGATTTTGCAAAAATTACAAGAATAGTCAAATGAGAAATAAAGTATGCAATTTACAATTAAAATTTCAAATTATATATTTAATTAAATATAATTTACCATGATGGGATGTATTTTAGCTTGACCAAGTTTCTACAATTTTTAAATTGGAAAAAATTAAAAAAAAATTCGAACTGGAAAAAAATAAAAAGCAATATTTTAAATTTAGAACTGAAAATATTACCTCAATTTTAGAAAAAGGAAGAATTGTGATATAATGTTTATTTGCCTCAATCTCTAATTCATTAGGCAATAAGTTGTCCATATATATAATCAGTTTGATATTTGGCGTATCGTTTATGCAATCAAGAATACCCTTTGTTCTGTATATATTATCAACAATAATACAATCAGGTTGGACTTGAAAAAAATAATTTGTATAATTATGATAAAAAAAAAATTATTTTGAAATTTAAATTAAGAAAATAAAAACGATTAATAAACGATTACCTTCATTTATAATATGTGTTCTTTGTTGCGCTGCTAATGTTTCATACAAAGGAACGACAACCATTGAATAATGGTAGCAACCGTATTGAGCTACAGACCACTGTTTTAAAATTATGTTTGAAGAAACTTTCAGTTTTATTTCAAAATTTTAAAATTCGAATGCAAATAAATGCTTGCCTCAACACGATTTATTGAATAAATACAAATTTTTGTATGATTAGATGGTTTACATCCCAAGCTGATTAATCCGGCACCAAAATTTTTCATTCTTGTTATTATCTAGAAAAAAAAAATTTAGTATGAAAAATCTAATGAAATTATATTCAATAACAAATCCTCATGCAAAGCATATTCTCAATGTTTATAGAAACTAAAATTTTTTTAAATGCATTTTAAAAATTGCTTATTCAATTAAGCTAAAATTTAAAAAAAGCGCTAGTGTAATTTTTTTTTTTCATTCAAATTTGCTAATCAAATTATCATTTTGTATCAATAAATTTTTTAAAAAATCATAATAAATTTAATTTTATCTTTTTTTTAAATTCAAACAATTAATAGTTTTGATTCGACATCTAAAAAATTTTTTCGCGCATTCAGTCTAAGAAACAATAATCATAAATATAATATATTGTATTTTACCTCTCCGTAGCTAATCCAAATATAACTTTTTTTTATTCCTTTGTGATAACCAAAACAATCGCCACTTTCTAAAAAATTTGAAAATAAAAGATAAAAAATAAAACGTTTTTTACTAGATCACGTGTGAACTTTTCGAATTCTGAAATTTTATGTTTACCTGACAATTTTGATCCATTATAAATGACATCAAGACATGTCTTAACATTAGGGAACATTGTTTCAATATAATCTTCTTTAATAAGTGGACAGTACCGTACATTTTCCTAAATTAGAATTCTATTAATAAAACAATGAAAAAAAAATTTTAAATTATATAAGAGAAAAATTGAAAATTGAAATTAAATATAAACGCTTATTCTTAATTGAACAATCTATATCATATGTCAATGAAAATTTATTATAAACCAACCTCTTTTGCATCTTGTCTGCTTTGATTGCTGATTGGGACGGCCATTTCAATAAGAGGTTGCGTTTTTTTGCATTGAATAATTTTCATATTTATCAACAAATTTTTTTTTCTAAGATTATCAATCAGTTTTATGATCGCAATATTTATTTATTAGGAAAAAAAATATTTTAGTTTTTTTTCTTTATTGATTAATTTTTATTAAAAAAAAAAAAAAGAATTATGATCTCAGCACTTTTATTATTGATTGTGCTTAATTCAAAAATATAAAACATCACAAAAATAAATAAATGATTGTTTTAGATGAATTGTTTTTTTTAATACTTGTAACCTATATTCAAAATATTTATTTAAAAAAAAACACATCTATAATGAATTGAGTATGTCTGATCGAGATAAATTAAAATTAAAATTAAAATTAAATTTAGTATATTTTAAAGAAAATCACTTTTCGGTATCGAATAGAATATAATAAACTTCAAACTAAAAACATTAATTAACAAATTTCATTTAAAAATTAATTAAAAGCTAAGCCTTCTAATTTTTCTTTAAATGTTTCGAAATGCTGCTAATTGTTTGGTATTTATTTTCGATGGAAAAGACATCAAGGCTTCAGAAGATAACTTAAATTTATTTAATTTTCAAATTAATTATTAAACAGCAAAATTTTATAAAAATTACAAATCATTTCGCCTATTGATTTTTGAAATTTTTTCGTTTGTTTAATTTTGAAACGAATTCAAATTTTATTCGGATAGAAAATTTTGTTTGTCGACTTGCGATGATGAATCAATATGATGAAATTTATCTTTGTTTTATAACATCATCACTATTTGTATTGTGAAATTATAAACTTTCAAATATTTTAAAACTTGATATAAAAAAATGCATATATGAATTAAAATCATTCAACAGATTTTGAATATTCTATTTTTGACTAATTTAAAAAATTATTACAGTCAAAAAAGATCCATTGAACTTTTTTTTACATTAAAATAAATTCAATGAAAAATCAAATTTACAGATTACTGAAATACGAATGCATTCTAAGTCCAAATTGAATTTTATTGAATTTTTAAATTTTTCTACGCACATTTTTATTATTATACTTTTGAAATTCGCAATAGATACTTTGAAAGAGAAATAATACTTGTTTGACGTTCATGAAGTTTATTTCCATAGTAATCAAAAGCATTTTGTTAAATGTTTATAGTTCATACACAATTATTTCTTCGTAACTAAATAGAATTTTTATTCAATCTAGACTGATTAAAAAAAAAAATGATTTTCATAATTTCTAATCAAAAATTCTTCGACTCATATCTTCTTAACCACTTAATATTTGAGCTTCTTTAAAAAAAAATTATAGTTTAAAAATATAAGTTTAATTATTAATTTAAACAAATAATTTTTATTTGACATCCATAGAAAAGAAATTATTGAAATTATCTCTAAAATAAAATTAATTTTATAAACAAAAAATATTCTCTTATTTTTTTTATATAAATAATCTATTGCTAAAAATAATAACGTTAAATGTTTGATTTAATAATTATCGAATTTTTAAATAAGAATAAGGATGCAAATTCAATCTGGCAATCGAAATTGAAATATAAATATTTACACATTCTAAATTCTAATACTCAAAACCTTAAATATTCTCGAAATTATTTTTTTTCAAACGGCACAATATTTTTTAGTTTGCGATTCGTGCTTTAAAAATAAATATAGTTTCTTTGAATTGAAAAATAAGAATTTATGAAATAATAGACTTTATAATCACGAATCAATTTATTGTATGTTGTCACAATATAAAATAAATACCAGAATTAAGATGATTTGAATAATGATTTAATAACTATGATATAATATTGAAACGATAGATATTCACGAAATGCTTAAAAAAATTTCCCATAAAATGAAAACATTTACTGCACATTTTCCAATAATTGTTTCTCCATATCAAAAAACTAAATAAAATTAAGATCAAGCTTTCCTGACAAAAAACTCAAATTTTCTGATAAAAAATCATAGAAAACTTGACAGTTTGAATAATGTGAATTGGAAAGATGGAAATTAATTTCAAATTTATATATATTTTGATATATATGTGAGAAGATAAAATTAAAAAAGTCGTATCAAATACGATAAAATGATTAAAATATTCAAATCATGTAGTTACATTTTTGTGCAACAGATAGAAGATGTTGAAAAAGTTTAATGAAATTTTGAATGAATTTTTTCAAGCGAATTTTCAAAAGAAACAAACGTAGACTTTTATTCTAAAAATAATCTTTTCTTTGTTTTTAGTTTCTCACTTGAGTTTTTTTTTTCAAAATACTTTTGTGATGTAAAAAAAAGCACTAAGATTTTCTAAGTATGGGTTTAAAATGAAAAATAGATTCTTAATTCGAATGAGCAGAATCGACATACTTTTGTGAGCATAAAAGTTCAGAGACAATCAAGGATGAGAGAAAAAACTAAAAATTAACCACAATTCTTGATCCAGATTTTCTTTATAATTTATTTGGATTTCATAGATTAGCTTCTTCCATTTATTAATTGATTCACGTCAAATTCAATATTTGAATCTAGTTTAAAATCTCATCTCAATAAAAAAAAATAAGAAAGTAAGGTGAATTTTCCTAATTTAAAAAATCAAAATTTTAAAAAAATGTACTTTAGTCAATGTTAAATTTATATGTGCGTGTGCATGTAAATAAAGTAAATTGTTACAGAAAAATTGATGTTTAATATCATCACCGGTTTATTAATCAAATTTTAATCCCACATTATTAATCAAAGATTTTTTTTTATCACCTTAATTTTCTTTTTTTTTTCGAATTATATATACACAATATAATTTTGATAAAGAAAAATAATTTTAGTTTTGATAAAATTTTATAAACTTGTGCGAGTAATTTAAATATTTAAAATTTAAAAGAAAATACAAGTGTGCGAATTATCAGATAATATCTTTATTTATCCGATTGACTAATAACTGATATTAACCATTCTCCAAATGTCCATTCTCGGATTTTAAAACTTATGAACCTGAATGCAAAATGGCTGATTCAGAAGGTGGATCGGAACAAGATGATGTATCATTCCTTAGAACGGTAAGTGAATAATAATGTCTTTGTAAAATATTCTTAATTTCTGGATTTCAAATCAATAAATTTGATAAACAAAAAAAAAAGAGAAAATTTTTCCTGGAAACCTCTATTTAATTTTCAGCCTTTAAATTTTTCTAAAGCTTGTTGCCAAGAAAAAAATTTGAATTTAATTTGCTAATTTTAATTTTTTACCCAAATTAATTTGAAATTTTTTCACAATATACCACGGCAATAAAAACAGTTAAACATCATCAAAAGAACAAACTAGATTTTATTTTAAAATAAAAAAAAAAACAGCGAAAACAAGAAATTTTATTTTATAATTTCAGAATTTTTTTTTCCGAGAAATAGAGTTGTTTAAATTGAGAAACTACTTAAACAGATCTTAATGAAAATTCAATACATTTTTCTTTTTCTTTTAAATTGTATTCACTTCGTCAACACATGGATTTTAAATTGAAATGAGTGCAAATATGCTCAAGATTTCAATTCTTATGTTTTTGAAATTTCATACTCTTATTGTGATTTGAGTAAGTCCAAAACTTAATGAAAATTCAAAAGCAATTTCTTCGGATTCTTCAAAAAAAATTAAAAAAATCGTAGTAATACAAAAAAAAGACAATATTTGAATTTCGAATTCAGACATGTATTAATCAAATGCAGACATAGTAGTGCTGATAGGCTTAATAAAAATTTAAAATCTACTCTTAAAGAATTTTTAGCCTTATGAGAGCTTTATTTTAATCACTTATGTTACGTGTATTTTTATTTCTCTAATTAATATCACTATTATTTTTGATAAAATACAATTATTTTTTTTTATTTTTGTTTCGATGCGATTGCAATCTTTCTAACTCTTTTCACTTGTTTTCTAATTGTCACTATCCGATAATTGTCATTAAATTATCATTTTTTTTTATCTACATAATCTTTCTAATTTTGTTTAGTTTTTCTAAAATATTCGATCAAATTTGAAAAATTTAATGTTGATTTTGAATTTCATCTATCTTTTTATGTTTAATTGGCATAAAATTTTCAGTCACAAATGTTTAAAAAAAAATTTCACATTTTTAAAAACGACATAACATGAATAATACGATTAGCTGCCTTTTTCATTAGATAATAAATAAGCAAAATCAATAATAAATTGTGTTATATGTATTAGGATGATATGGTGTGTCTTCAAAGTACAGATATTGGTACTCGAATATGTTTGGCAGCGGAAGGATTTGGTAATAGACACTGTTTTCTTGAGAATATTGCAGACAAAAACATTCCACCTGAGATAAGTTCATGTGTGTTCGTGATTGAACAAGCTCTTTCAGTGCGCGCGCTTCAAGAGATGATCACAGCTAAGCAAAAAGAACAACAATCCTTATCAATTACACAAGGATCACAAAAAGATTCAAGCTCGGGTACTTCAAATCAAAACA
>BLXL01002161.1:0-19515 GCA_023170135.1 Acarapis woodi
CAACTAATTGATCGTATAATAATCTAATTTTCAACAAATCATATTCAAATATACTTGTCAATCAAAAAACAATTTGAGTTTTATTTATCAAAAATAAAAAAAACGACTCAAATTTCTTCTTTCGCTTCAAAAAATAATTAATTTTATTTTTTGTTTGACAAAATTTTCAACAAATTAGTTTAGTTCTTATTATCCTACTTCAAATGAATATTCCTAATCCGGCTTCTGTTATACTCATAGAGAGAATTTTTTATTCATTTTAAATATAATCAAACTAAAATTTTTTAATTTTTAATCTTTTATTAATAACTTAAAAAAACTCATCAACACTGATTTTGATTTAATTTTTGTTCGATTGAATATAGTTGCATTTCGATCAAACTATTTCACGTTTCAAATTTTGAAAATAAAAAAAATCTTTTGTTTATAAATTTTTATGTATTATTGGTTCTTTTAAGGAGATCATATTATTCAATGCTTGTATTAGTTTTAATTTTAGCGAAAATTTTCCTTAATAGAAGTTAGCTTAAAATTTATATTAAAATATTGTTCTATAATTTAAACATCAAATTCATAGTATTTAAACTCAAATATTTTGTTTGTCTTCTATTTTCATATTATGATTTGTTATTTATATAATGATTTATAAATAAGAATTATGATAACAATCGACCATTGAATCCAAAAATTTTTTCTTTATTTGTACATTATTTGAAACCGAAGAACTTTTTAAATTAATTTGTTTGAATTATTTGTACTTCTATAAGGATTCAATAATTTCATACTTTCATTCTTTTACCTTAAATTCAAGCGTTAAATTTTTTAAAAATTTTTTCAAATAAATTTTATCTTGAGAATATTAAGAATGAATAAGGAGAATTTTCTTCCTAATATCGAAATTGAGAATTTGAAAAATTTAAAAATTTCTAATATATTATAAATTAATAAAAAAAATTAAATCTTTCAATTTCCGACATTTTTTTAGTTGACTAAATTTTTTTTTATTGTAATAGTTGATTTTTGAAAAAATAACATGTGTTTGTGTTATTATTTCTATTTTTGATATTTCTATTTCGAAAAGAATTTTGATCAATTAAATTTAATATTTGATATTAAGCATTCGCATCTGTAGAAACCCTAAATATCAAAAGTCGATTGAGCTAAATGAACTTAGTAAGAAAAAAAATTGTTGCTTATAAATTACTGTTCAGTGATGCTCTGTTTTTAAAATCTAAATATTATAAATTTTAAATCATTAATTTTTATTATTCTTTATGAAATTGTAAAAACTCAATCTTTTGTATTTTTATATTGAATTTTTTGAAATTTTCATTCATGATTATTAATTGCTTATTCGATTGACTATTTTGTTTCTAATTTTATTTTAGTAACCTTCTTATGCGCAATGTAATTTAAAATTCAAAGCCCACAATTTTGAATGTACACTCTAGATATTGAATCTGATATAACATTTACGAAATCATTTTATCTTAAATTTTTTTGATTCAATTATTAAAATTATTGGTATATAAGCTAATTTTAGATGATTATGAATAGTTGGAAACTTATCAATTATTTTTTCAATATTTTCTTTCTTGAATGTAATTGATTTAATATTCTACAAAAATATCTCAAAAAATCAAAAATATATTTTTTTAGATATATTTTGATATCTATGTTGATATTTGAATTTTGTGTAACTAATAAATATTACATACATTTTAGATTTCATACTTTTTTTTTTATATTAAATAAATTCGATAAAACTATGACTCAAATCTTAATTATTATAAAATATGCAATAGATTTTGATTTAATTATAACTTTACTATTTGTTCCAGAAATATTAAATTTACATGGTGTAGCCAAATAAGTCAGTAATAAAAAATTTGTTTTATATAATAATATATGATGTATGATGCATTGAATTTGATTTTGTTCATTTCTAAATTGTTTTGATAACATAGAATTTCAGCGTGAATATATATTTTTATTCATTTTTTAAGATAAACATCTCTGCAAGATTTTGATTCGAGAATGTTTTTTTTTAGAATTACTTTGCTCAAAATTTATTTTAAAGTTAGGAGTCGGATTTATATTATTCTTATTTAAAAAAATATTTATAATTGATGATAAAAAATAATTGATTTTAAATGATTTTAAACATCATTGAAATTCAAAATTTATTTTATTTTTTTGAAAATATTTTTATTATTATATTTATTTATCAATTTATAGAAATGTTCAGAAAATTTGAAAAAAATATATCATAAAAACAGAAAAAATTTTTTTTGGGGAATGATTTGAAAATTTTTTTGTTTTGTTATATTTTATTTATTTATTTATTTATTTTTGCTAATGAGATTTTTTATAGTTTTTAATTTTTTTAGTACTAAATGAGTTTGAAATTTTTCTAACGCTTATTTTTTTATTAACTATTTCTGTTAAATTTTTATTGCACCTAAAATTTACCCTAGTGAATGTAAGGCTAGTTTTTGTAAAATATTTTCAATGAGTGGTTAAGTTCGATATGTAACTAAAATTTACTTAACACACGAATTTTGTTCATTGAACAGAGGGTCAAAGTAAGTTTTATCCTATATTTTTAGTTTAATTTATTTAACCAGAAAAATCAGAAATCCGATTATCACAAATCATTCACTTATTTTCTGAAACATTGTACATTAATTACTCAAAAGAATGCGTGAATAACACGCTGTTCAAAAAAAAAAAACTAAAAGAAAAATGAAAAAAGTAAGTTGTAATTCAAATCCTTTTCATTTACTTAGAACTCAAAATTTTTGTGAAAATGTGCAGTGCTTGTTGATTTAAAATAGTTGCAGACTTTCTAGGATAAGTTATATTTTTTATAATATATCGAGGAAATTGAAATAAATAAATTTCAAGCTTTATTATCCTAATATTTTGACTTAGTCTGCTTTAAGTTATTCAACAAGTTATACAAATATTTAATTAACATGGTGTACATAATTTATTTCTCATCAGAGCACTATAAATTCATTTGTTACGTTAGTCCTCGTAATAAAAGCTGGTATATGAATGACTAGGTAATTTTTTCGTATAAATATGCATACTGATGATTTTTGATGCAAAAAAATGGTGAAATAAAAGTAAGTATAAAAGTAAGTATAAAAGTAAGTATTCTTTTTAAGTAACACTAAACCATTGAAATGAGTTTCTGCATCTGCAAAATTATAAGCAATTTGAGTTGCCTTTATTTATGCCAGACAAATCTCAGAAAAAAAATACAAATCATGTATAAATACTTCATTTAAGTCGAATTCATAGATTTAGTTTTACTTCCGACTTCACTAATTGAACATAAAATTAGTCTTATTTTATTTTTTTCTTTTTATTTTTGAATTTTACAACTAAGCTCCGTGTTTCATCGATTGTGCTTGGCAAATTTCATTTATAAGCTCAATATTATATGAACAAAATGGGCTTTTTCAATATTTTTTCAATTTTGTGATACTAATAAAGGTTACTCAAGTATTTTCGTCACCTTTGTTTTATCGAATTTTTCGTAATTTTTTATTATATTAGATTATTTGAAAAATTATTTTAATTTTTTTGCAGATAGATTTCAATTTTAATGCGTTCGTACTTTAATTTTTCGTTTTTTTTTAATATCTATAAATTTTATATAATGAACGATTAATTTATTTTCAAGATGCTTTGAGTTAGTAAAATAATTTTAAATTTGAAATTGTAAAGAAATATAAAATTTCCCTCCCGTTCTCAAATTTTTCTAGTAAATTGATCAAATAAAAGATTTTTAATTAGAAAATTTGATCTTTTGCAGTCAATTTAAAGCTTTTTTTGTTGTGCTCTAAAAGTTTTAAAGGATTGCAAAAGCTCGATTTTTTTGTTTGCTCATCATTTATCTTTTTATCAATTTGACCAAACCATCGACAATAAATAGCAATCAAAATACTATATTCCTTTAATCTAGATAATTTTTCATGTTAATTATCAATGTTCATGGTAAGAAATTTTTTTTCTAATTTCATTCTCATTACTAATCATAGATAATTGAATTTTTTTACTTTTCGGGTCTATTCTAGTTATTTGTATTAGTATGCTTAAATTTGTATGGTTTTTCAATTCAAAATAAAACCTTGATTTTTTATTTTCTTTTCAAAAAAATCATATATTAGTGAATTGTTTATAACCCTCTTATTTTTTTCATTCGAATAAATTGATCTATTCATTATGTATGAAATTATTTCATATTAAGATTATAATATATTATATTTAATTTTTTTTATTTTTTAATTTATCTTTGCGGTGTTTATGAATGCTATTTGCATGAAATTCTTTGAGAACTACCATACAAATAATATTGACAAAATAATTAATTGAATATCATAATTTTAGGCTTCTTAACAATGATTTGCACATAGCTATGCATTTTAGGCAAATGTTAATATTAATTCATTTAATATATCATATATTTGTTTTTATATTATTTAAAATTTATATTTATCAAATTATTCTATAGAATAATTTACAAACGATTTTTAAAACTTTCTTTACTTTTAAAAATTTGAGAAATAGGTTTGTCAATAAAAAAGGAAAAAAAGTATCAATTCTGACCATCAATTTTTTTGTAAAGTTTCAAAAAATTAGGTTCAAATAATAATATTTGAAGTTCATACGATAATTTTAAATTCATAATTTAAAATAATTTATAGAATTAAATCTTCAGTTTCAATAAATCAACTTTTCAAAATGTCAAGACTTCAATTTCAAAAAAGTTAGATAAATTTTATAAAAAATTCATAGAAAAATTTTAATCGTTAATTTATTTAGAAAAAATACATTGAAATAAACTATTATATTCACTTTATACTTTGCATAGTACATAAGTTGAATGATAAAGGTCACTTAGATCTTCAAATCTGTTCGATAGAATATGTTTGGCATCAAACTTGATCATAGTTTAACCAATCGTCTATAAAATTAAAAATAGTGAATTTAATTTGATTGTTTATTTCGCGCAAAAAATCAGAAAATGTGTGCAATACAAAAATTTTAAGATTTTTTATAATATTTTTAAAAAATTAATACAGATGATAAAAAAAAATATAATACATTCAATTATTATTTTTGAATTTTTATCTCTTGAACTTAAAAAAATTCAATAAATAGATCAATAAAACTAAATCAAATGGTTGAAAATCAGACAAAGTACCTTTATTTTTACCGATTTTTTTGTATATTTTTTTTTTATCGAAAGAATTTTTTTTTAATTTGATTTTAGCAAAAGAATTCCCTCTCCTTTTAACTTATTTTATTAAACATATTCTCTCAGAAATTCAAAAAAATATTTTACAGAGACATTTTTTGAGGTAACTTTTTCTTAAAAGAACATCTCTAATTCCTACTAAAAATTTTTTTTGTTCAATTGGATTTTTTTTTTAATTCTTACTTTTGAAAAAAATTTTGAAAAACAAAGGCGTTAATATGTTTTTTTTTGATTCTGATTTACAATTTCCATATATCATGTTTTGAATTTTCTTTTCTTTTTTTCAGTATCTAAAAAATTTACTTTAAATGAATTTAATTGTTGACATTCTATTATTGTTCATAATAGATGTCTTTTCTATCATATTTAAGAATATAAATTTTTTTTTATTATATAGTTTTTGCAATCGATTTTTAATAAAGATCGAGAATGAGCCAAAAGCGATTCTCAAAAATGTATTAATCGTTTATAATGAATGTTAATGTGCATGATTAATAATAATAAAGAATATTAGGTCACAATAGGTGACTTGCATTTTAAATTATTTTGATAGATCTTATTTGTTTTTTGTTCTTTAAATCACATACTCATGAATAGCTGGAATATAACTTTCTAATTAAGTATGAGCTCTAATATTCTCGCATATATAACAATAGCGTGCCAAAGATTGATTATAAAAGTTTGTTTTCCTAATTTATATAGTGTATTAAGTGAAATAATAAGAATACCGTAAATGAACATATATAACACACTCTAATTAGTTAATTCAATTAAAGAATACATTGCATAAACTAATTTAATTCATATTTATAAATATTCAATAAATATTCAATAAATATTGACATACGTGGTGCATCATTTTTTCCATTTTTTTTTTGCTACCAATGGATATAAAAAATTAGTTAAAAAAAATAAAATAAATTGAGAAGAGCAATTTTTTTCACTAGATTATTCGAGGAAAAAAAGAAGAATTTTATTCAATACTCAAATCGAATTATATTATTAAATGATATCTGTTTTTCATTTGCACGGTAATTTCACAATCATATAAATCAGTTCAAAATTTAGGAAACAATTTTTTTTTTCGAAAGTTGTTGATTTTGTTTGCCAATTAATTTAGGAAAATAAATTCAGGAGAACGGATTCCTAATATTATTTTCATTGATCAGATGCCATATTAAATTTTATTGTTATAGAAAATTCATTTTTGAAAAAAATTTTGGTTATTTAAAGAAATTATAAGAAAATGTGCTTTTTATTCACTTTAGCTCATCTTAAAAATTTTAAAATGAATTCAGTGAAAATCTCAAAATATTATAAAAATAAAAATTAATTTAATATTTTAATTTTACCTTTTATGTTTATTCAAAAGTTAATTTTTAGAATTAATTATAGATACACTTTGATCTACATTTTAATTTATACTACATATTGAACATTTTTCTGACAAATTTTCCCAAAAACTTTTATAAAATATATTAGTGATTTTATCCGTATTTTTTCTGAATCAAGTTAAAACTAAAGTTAAAATTTTGGAAAATTGTAATCAATTATTAAAATATTAAAATGACCTATTTTAAAAATAAAAAAATTTCAATCCATTAATTTTTTCTTATTTATAACCATTATTTTATGTTTACATGATTGCAACAAGAAATCACATTGAAAAGTCTAAGAATTAAAATTTGATCAGAAATTATAGAATTTGAATTGCACAAAAATTTCACCTTTGCTATAGAAACGAAGATTTCAAGTCTTTGTTTTAACAATATGTATATATTAATGTGAGAATATTAAATAAAAGAAATTACAAGTTTTCGGCATGAAGATTTTTCAGTTCGACACAACATTTTCATCAATAAATCGTCATACAAGTTAAATTGATTTTATTTAACTATTCAGAATCATTCAAAAAAAAAAATCACTTTATGGCTTATTTGTAAAATCATATTATTTAGCTAATCATCTTAAAAATTGAGATGTGAAATTTCTTGAATTAAATTAATCAAATTATGTTTATTTTTTATTGTTAGGCAAAATAACATTAATTGAAAGGAAATGCGTAATAAAGTGAATATTTTGGAATCAAATACGTTCGGGTCCAAAGTTAAAAATAACTGGACTAATAATGTGAGTGCTAAAACGAAAATTTTTAGTATTCACGATCTGATACCACAACCTGAAACCATCGATCTCGAAAAATACTTGAAAATGTTTCTTCTTTTCACTAGTGATATGAAAACCATTTTTTCAGGTATTTCTTATCATTCAAATATTCAACATTCAGTTTTATAATTAAATATTAATCTTATATATTTCTTATGAATTTAATATCATTACTTTCTTTAAATTGTTGGAAAACTTTCAGAGAATCCTGTAAAAAATAATTTTAATTTTTTGAAATTTTTATCTTTCTTTATAAGAGCATTTACATTTTTGATATTGATACGAGGTGTTTTATTAGCATTTAATGATCACGACCTAACGGCTTATTATTTGGGTCATAAGAGCGAGAATGATGCATGGAAACATATTACAATGATCATTTTAATTTGGGCTGTCTACACGTTCTTGATTTATAATTATTTCTACGAATCTAATAGAAACGGTTGTAAAAAATTATCTTGGCTTGAACCATTACAAGTATTGGCTGGAATTAGGCCGCCTGCGGATTTCGGACTAAATTCGGAAATGATTCACAAACTTTTGAAAAAAAGTAGAATCATTCTTTATACATCATTATTCTATACATTGTGTAGAATATTATTTGGAGTATTTATATTTTTTTTCCTATACAATTATAATTTTAGCTACATTGATGAACAAGAAATGATAGGCACAGTATGGATTCTCATCATGACTTTTTGGATATATTTCAATTCAGGCAAGAATTTTTTAATTTCTATGCATAAATTTAAATATAAATTCTAGAACCAAATATTTTTTTATTTATTCTAGTATTCTTTCATTTATCTAGGTGTTGCTTTGATAGCATCTGCTTGTTACGACATTTTATGTTATTATTTTGAAATTCGATTTAAGAAAGTCAATTCAGATATAAATTCATTAATTGATCCAAACAATGAAATGGAATCTAGAGAAAGACATGCTTTACTTTATAACATTCTACATGAACATAATCATATTTGCTCGAAAATCGATGAATACAATAACTTTTGGTCAAAATATGTAGCGTGCACTTACTTGACAGTTCCCCTTGTTTGTCTTTATAGTATATATCAAGTTGTATTTATAAAACATACAAGGCAAGCAATATTTGTCATGTCGCTTTTGGCGTGGGAAGCTTTTGTCATTTTCACTAAATCGTCAATTTCCGCATCTAAAATGACCAATATTGCACATGAACCTTACTGTAAACTGATTAGAGCAACATTTGGTGAATATCCAATTGATTTGAGGCTGCAGGTATTTACTAAATCTAATTATTTATTTGTCATTATTTATGATTTTCTTAATTCATATAGCTTCGTATTCTTATTCAAAGATTGTCTGGACCTGCAATCAGTTTTTATTGTTTTGATCTTTTTGAAGTGTCTTACAAATCATATTTTTATGTAAATCATATGATAATTTGACTTGTTTTTAAAAATGTAATCTAATTCAATTCTTTAATTTAATTAGTTAACACTTAACCTAGGACAAAATTTCTTCTTGCTCACTGATTTTATCACAGTACAAACAACGCCATGGCAAAATGCAACCAAACCACCTATGATTGAATATACTACAAGTATGATTGAAGATAATAGTAATCTTTTGACAGCCAGTTATTAGAAAATATATCCATAAACATTTAGGTGTATTTTCTTAATTAGTAATGCAATACATTCTTTGTTATGCAAAAAATTTTGTTTGTTTATCTGATTCTCGCATTAAGTTTTATAAAGAAATTTCATATTTTAATCAATTGTTTTAAATTCTGTGGGAAATTTTAATTGTGTATAATTAATGGAATTCGAGCATGAATCTCGATACTAGCTTTTTACAATTTAATTATATATATTTGTGCTTCAATCACCGTTTTTTTTCCTTTCCTTTTCCTTCACACTTTTACATTAAGTCATAATAATATTGGATATGATGAGTTGAAATTGAGGTGAATTCAGAAATAATTTTTTCACTTCTTTTTGTGTTGTGACAAAAAAAAATGAAGTTTAATTGTACAAATTTCGGCGTTGGTTCAAAAAAATTATTTATTTTTTTCATTATTAACACATTACTTTTGTCTATGACTACCTCAACAATTATTCAATTGAAAGCAAATTTTAAAAAATTTATTTAATTCTACAACGATTTTATATGCTGTTTTGATATAAGTCGAAAAAGAATTATTGAAACCAAAAAAACATTTGAGGATGGACTTATTTGCGTTTTAAATGCTGAAAAATGAAATTAACAAAGTTAAGATAAAACAGTTTATAGATAGTGTCAGACCTCACTATTGTCAAATAATAGAGAAAAACGAAACAGCAAATAATTTTCAAATACGAAACTTCTTAACAATAAGATAAGTTTTCAGTTACAATTAAGTCAGACTGTTTCGATCTTTGAAAAGCATTATTATTTCAAATTTCTAATGATTGATTTTTATTGCACAATTGAAATTGCAGATTTGTCTACATTATACTGGAAACAATGTTGGAAACGAACAAAAATTTTATATAATATCAAGGATTGCGTATTAAAATACACTATTAATTCAACGTCTTAACCAAATATACAAAAATCACTCGGATACAAAATACATCATTGCACATAATTATTAAAAAAATTTCGAAAAATTTGACTATTAGATTGGTGCAAGGAAAGACATCATACAAGTTTACTAAAAATCGTATCGATCTGATTATTTAGGAACTGAATATTTTTAGTATCAATAATTGGAAGCAATATAAAATTTTGACATCTGGCCATGTGAATTCACAGTTTTTGAGATATCTTCGCAACAATTCGATAGTTCGATTGTTCGAAAATCTATTTCACTCTTAGTCAGCCAAATTGCAATAAAAAATTTTGAAAATTTTCATCGCAACAAAATTTTCCACATCAAGAATTTGTACGCGTAAATCAGATTTTAGTTACGACCTTCTACGATTCCTGTCTGTTGTGTGTATTTTCAAAGTCAATAATTTATTGAAATAAAAATCATTTAATAAAAAAATCGTTTCTATACAACGTCTACAGTTTAAATTTTTTTTAATAGATTAATTATATTTTTATGTCGGAAAATAAATGAAAATTTTTCGTCTTTGCAATAAATTATATTTAGTTGCGACACTCTTTATCCAAATATTTTATAATTTATATAATTAATTTATTCACAAATTATTAGTAGAAAATTAGATTTAAATCAAATAGAACGTCAAAAATTATATTCGTTAACAATATTTGTTGTATTTTAAAAAAACGAAATATAACCATTCGCCTATAAAATGATACTGTAATATAATTGATCAACATATTTTAAAGTATAGGCGAATCGGCACTCGGAAAGTTGATTTGAAATAATAAATAAATCATTTATATAAATTCGTTAAGCTATAATTTAATTTATATTTAAAAGATAACTAAGCAAATCTTATGCGCTTTTTAGTATGAATTTTTTAAAAAATTTAAATATCTTATAAAAAAAATATATATAACTTGATATATAATTCTCTAATTATATTTTTCGAACTATATTTTGATAGCGCTAATTTTGTCAAAAAAATTACCAACATTGTTGAAAATTATAAAATTTGCGGCATAATTTACTGGGCGCCTATTTAGAATAAAATTAAAAATTTTAAATTTTATTCAACAAAATCTTCAACGATGTAGATACTTAAAAGATGAGAATTTATTCGGTTAAAATTCGAATTGTTAAGAAAATTCATATTTGGTTTTTTCGAAAGTTAAGTCTAGTTTAGATGGTGAAAATTGTTAAAAAAACATGCTTAACTTATTAGATAATTTATTTAAATTCATAAATGATAAAATCAATTTAAAATAATTTATATCGTCAAGACTCACAAAAAGAAAAAAATTCTTCAATTACTTTTCTTTCTTGATTTCTGATCTTTCAAAAACTCTTTCTTTCAAATTCAAACAATTCTACACTTCAACTTAAATTCTCTTTAAAAAAT
The DNA here is from genome assembly GCA_023170135.1 of Acarapis woodi. Taxonomy (NCBI): domain Eukaryota; kingdom Metazoa; phylum Arthropoda; class Arachnida; order Trombidiformes; family Tarsonemidae; genus Acarapis; species Acarapis woodi. The sequence goes on from BLXL01002161.1 coordinate 11,419, forward strand.
TCGATTGACAATCGCATTTTATTTTTTTAATTTTAATTTTTGGGCTATTTAATTAATGAATGAATGAATAAATAAGACATGATCATTGTTTGAAATTTTTTTTCAAATTTGTCTGATGAAATTCAAAATCGAATGAGATGGTAATAGGTTTTAAATTTACGAAAAAAGATTGATTATGTCAAAAATGTGAAAATATGGCACTTTCTTGATGTTTATTTAATTCATTATTTTTAAGAAATGGAAATAAAATATCTTGGTGATTTAAAAATGAAATTTCATAATTATTTATTAGAATTCAATTGTATTCATAGATTCGAAATCACAAAAAGTATTTATTTTTATTAATATTTCTAATTTTTTTGATAAATCGTTTGACAAATTTTAAATTCGCGATAAAGAATATGTGGTTTGAAAAATACAATTCTCTCGTTATAAATTTAATTATATGTGTTTCTTGTATGGATGATGAAGAAATACATTCATTAATGAACATAACAATATTTATTTCAGAAAAAAAATCTAGATATATTGAAGAAATTTTATGGAAAAGTTAGAAAATTTTAGAGAAAAAAATTTTTTAAAAAGGTGAAAACGAAATAGATATAATAAAAAATAGCAAAACACATCCTTCGTATTCTATTAATCTAAATAAAATTTCATTAAAAAATCTAAAGCAGACAGATCAATTTTATTTTATAAAGAGTATAAAGTTTATAAATGGATTTTGGAATATTATTGATAAATTATTTCCGTTTTCTAAATTTAACCTTTAGATTTTCGAGATTGAAATAAAGGTTCAATAAATATTAACTGACTAAATATTTTTTAATTGAAATAATTATATAGTTTAGGTTATTTTTCAAGTTGAAATAAAAAATTTGAATCGCTATTTTACTAAAAGATCATTAGTCAAAACGAAATAAATGATCTATTAAATCACGATTGTTTAGCTTTTGTTATCAATATTCGAAAAATAAAAATAGAAAAAAAATTAATATATGTCGATTCCTAATGGAATGAATATGTAATTGATTGTATGAGTAAATTTAATCTAAAATGCAGTTTGTTTATTAATTTAATTTGAAATGATTCATTTTTGATATATTGTGACATTTATTTTTTTGTACATCACTCTAAGAAGATTTTTTAGTTTTGATTGAAAATTTTAGAATTTAAAATTTTTATATTTTTTTTATTGACTTGAATCGTTCCACCAAAAATAATAATCTACAAATTACATAGTTTCTCTATTTTCAGATGAAAAAAGTTTTATTTAAAATTGAATGACACCAAACTGATCTCAAAATTGAAAATTTAGTTTTTCTTTTGTTGTGTTGATTCTTCTAAAATGAAAATCAGAATTGAAGATAAACTGTTTGCTGCAAAATGATACCGGATGTTTCTTATTATAAAAAAAGGCGTCGGTTTTTAAAGAGTATTGAGCGTCTCATAAACCAATTTTAATATGTATTCGAATACATTTAACTTATCGAATTTAATTAATTTAATGGTAAATTTATATTATTTTGATAAACGATTAAGCAATAGATTTACTTGCTATTAATAGTTATGGATAAATATGAATAGCCTCTCCTCTTTCACTTAAATTACTTGAAACCTTTTTTGAATTTGGCAAATTAATAGATATTGAGTCAAAAAATTTTGATAGTTTCACGTCACTAATTTGCCTAAATTTATATTATGTGACCTTTAATCTAAATTTTTCATTAAAATTTACTTTGATCTATTTTTTTAATAATAATTTTCTTTTCTATTCTCAAAGTGCATTTCATTTGTATGCATATACGAATCAAATCTGGCATCATTTTTTAATCCATGATACATTTCACAACTTATAGGTGCAAATTAAAAAACTGTAGTTTAAAAAAATTAAAATACAATATTTTAATATTTTTATATTTTACCTTTCTTTTTGAATGTAAATATAACAAATTTCTGTATTTTAATATTCAATAATGCATACTAAATATAAAACGTATATCATATCTGTATTGAATGAATTTTTTTTTATAGTTTTGGACGTATTCATTATTTATGCGAAAAATCTCCGTTTTTTGAATGTAATTGTTCCTTTATAACATTATTCGTTTAATCAATATAGGAAGGAACTTTTTTCGTAGTTTCGGCGATTTCTATTGAAGAAACAAAATTAATAAGCACAAAAATTTCAAAAGTACGCTTTAATGATTATTGCCCTTTTTGTTAATAGAATTAAAAATTCTAAATTAAAAAATGAGGAGCTAATTTTATGATATTTAATCATTTAAATGAAAAATTTCAATTGTCAGTGAGCTAAGCAATATGATACAGTAAAAATGATCGTCAACTTATCTTCATCTGATTTAAATTAAGTTTGACTTAAATAAAAGAATATTTATTCATCTTGTTTTAATTACTTTAATGTTGGACAATTATGTTTATACTTTTTTCTTTCTTAGACCATTTATGAAGATTACATTTAAAATAACAGAAGAAATCGTTTCAAATTTTAGGTCCAAAACAAAGCAAAGCTATTACACAACTTTGTTCTTTTGTAAAGCTTGAAATCTAAAAATTAAATGGATTAGTAAATTCAACATGTTCATTTTTATTTTTCATTTAGTTATTCAGTATATAAGTTTTTTTCAAATGACTTTAAAAAATTGTTCTAGTGAAAGTTAATATGAATTTTTTTTCGACGTTTTAATCATATATTTTTTACTTGATCGTTCTCCAATTATTTTTAAGTTTCATCAAGATTTGTGTCTTTTTTTATTTAGTTTTTTGACTGATTTTTTTTTTTTTTTTTTTTCAATTTTTTTCTTTGGATGATGAAAGCTTTTGTATGTTATATCCTTCAAATTTAAATATTTCTTAAATGAAAAGCAGTCATTTAAAGTAATTTAATAAGACATTTTGATCATATATTTTTTCTCTGAGCTGGCATCTTTGTCCTTTATTATAAATGTTAGCTAATGAGAAAATAATTTCATCATCAAATCAAATGCTCATATCAATTTTTTATTGTGCTTAAAACAATAGTTTCGAATAAATTTTTGTATTTTAGATTTTGTTTGCAAGAATTCTAAGTATTGTCAAATGCATAATTAAACAGGTTTTGGTAAAGAATGGTTAACATAGAAGAAAATTTTTCTTTTGAATTTAATAATTTTTATTTTTAGCTATACAAGTATGAAGATAACAGCGACTAATATTTAAGTGTATTTAATTTAATCTTTTGAAAAATGTTTAAATTTTTTGCTTTTTTTCTATCTAATGGTGAATCAAATTCAAAAAAAGATTAACTGTAATTATCATAAAAAATTTATTTCGGCTTTAATCACCATTTAGATTACTTATGAATCCATCAAACAAGTCCAATGAATTTCAAATGATAATTCAATTCAGTATTTATTTCTCAAAAAAAAATAAAAATGTATTTTATTCTTTTATTTTACATGTAAATTAAAAAATCGCCTAACCTTTCAAGTATATGGAAAACGTCTGTTCTGTTTTTTTGCATCTATTCGATTTGTTGTTTAAACAAAGAATCTTTTTTAATGAGTAATGTACATATGTGAATTCTATAATCTGATTCATACTTTTTTTTTTAGAAATGAATCAAAATTAAATGACTTTTTTTGATAAAATTTTTATAACATTCAATCTGAAAAGACAATTAATTTCAAGTATTCGATTTTTATAATTAAAAAAAAAATTCAAGAAGCAAATATTTTCAAATCATATTTCTGAGATTAGTGAAATTCGAATAATTTATCAGATAGAATTTAAGTTTATTGTATTTATATTCAGGTAAAAGTTGAGTCTCAAAAAAAGTTCCAATAAAATGTAAACAGTGTCCATATTATGTTTGTGTAATATGATTAAAAAAAAATTGAATTTCGGAGAACATTATTTTAATTTAAAAAATATATAGAGTCAATTTATTATCTCATTCGCATTTAATTAATTTTAGATTGAATATGTTTATATTTCTTAGCCCCGAAGGACAAAAAAAATAAATAATTTGAATTTTTATTTCATTTTGTTTTGTTTTGTTATTTTTGTTTTAATTGAATTTGTTAAATTAAAATTATGTGAATTTTAAATAGTGTGCAGCAAGAATTGAGTGGATAAAAAGTTGAAGCTAAAATTCGGACAAGTTCAATTTAAACAAAAGACCAAACAATAAAATCGCACAGCTCATTGAAATGAACATTTGATTAACATTCAAACAAAATTAAGTGATACGTAGTAAACTAATTAAAATTAGTTGTAAAAAGTAAATTTATTTTATAGTCCAATGAATTGAACATGCGATTTGTTTGATTTATTTATCTCAAATTTTTAAAGTTCAAAAGAAGATATATTATTAAAAACAAATTAATCAATCAACAGACATCTATTTTGTCAATTTAAATTGAAAAAATTTTTATTTTATTTTTTAAAAATATTGAGGATAATTTCATAATATTTTATTATTCTTGATAATATCATGACATTTTGATGGCCAATTTTTTCCTGCTAAATTTTCATCCTAGTTTTTAGTCTTAGTGTTCATTAAATTTTTTTTGCGCTGGATTTTTTTTAACATTGTAGATCGAAAATTTATTTTTTGTTTTGAATTTTGTATAAAATCAATTTTCTAACATTTTTATTGTGTCTCTAAAAATTCTTCATGAAATCATATGAAAAAAAATTTGTACTTAAAAAAGCAAGCTTTAAGTCTTAATCTTTTTTCAATCGGACTGAAATTTTTGAAGTAAAAAAAAATGCGAGTTCTTTAAAACTAACCGCATAAATGTAAATTAAAAATTGATTTTAATCAAAAGTAATAATATTATAAGTAATGCTTTTGCAATGAATTTTCCAATGTAAAAATGTTCATTCTATTTTATTTATGACTTTGAATTATGTGAATTTTGTGAATTAATAATTTGATCGGAAAAATTTTTTTCACAAATGATAAATTAAAAATGGGCGAAAAATTTTACGGAGAATGCGACAATCAGTTTATTACTGATAAGCATATTATCAGTGTTAATAAAAGAAAAGTCAAACAAACTCAACATATGGAACAAAATCATTTGCGTAGGTTCAGAGCATATAATAGAATTAATAAAATTGGACAAAGTTCTATGAATCGCAACTATCTCTTCAAAATTCGATTTATCAGCAGTCCATCAAACCCATTCAATTTACTTATACGTTCCTTGTACAGTTTGCTAATCATTTCAAAGTTTATTGATTTATCGCTCAACAGTTTAATAATTGATGACTTTTCTTATTTATTCAAACTTTTTAAGTACTTGTTCAACATTTGTATAATTGAATGTTTCAAATTGCATACAATTTTTCAAACAGGACATATTTTAGAAGCAAATAAAAAAAAAAACAATCAATTTATTTTTGTTCTTATGATCACTTATGTATTTTTTTATTGTCCAAAAATTTGTCACGCAAATGAATCATGTTTTGGTGGGATCGAGACATTTGAAAAGACAGCTATGATCGATTTTAACAATGAAATAAAACCTGCTGGTACACTTCTTCAGCAAACAGATCAAGCACTTACTCGTGATTGCATCAATCAGTGCAAAAATCAGCCGATTTGCTTATCATTTGCTCTCGATTATACAAAATATATTTGTGCAGCCTATCATCACACCAGTTCACAAAATTCGCCCACTAATCATTTAATGAGAGATAAGTTGCAAATCGTGAATACAACAAATTATTTTGAAAAAGTATGCTTTAATGGCATGAATAAAGAAGAATATCAACGTATTTGCGGTCTTGAACGACTCTGGGCGTTTGAACGTGTAATGGATGCATTTTTAGATGGTTTTGAAGATTTGAGTATACCATTGGTAGCCAATAAGGAAGATTGTGCGAAACATTGTCTTATTGAGACCACGTTTAGTTGTAGATCAGCTGATTATGATCATTTAACAAAAATGTGTCGATTAAGCAGAGAGGATCGTCGTACTCAGCCACAAGCATTTCGTCAATTGTTCGGTAGTAAACGAGATTATTTAGAGAATCAATGTGCGCCTGCAGGTAAGTTTTCATTTTATAATCTTAAAAATAAGATATTTGTCAAAGTAAATTATGCAATCTTGCCTTAATCGAAAGCAGAATAACTATTTAAGGATTTTCTCAAAAATTTCTTTGACTAAGCATCCTAAATTTTTTTTACTAATTGTTCTAAAAATTTAATTTAATCATAACTTTTATAAACTCAAGCGATATTTTTATTGAGAATTACCCAAATACTTAAATTTTTTATTCTAAATACTATTTTAGAAAAATTTTTTTTTACCTTCCAATTAAAATTTAAACCAGAATATCTTTAATTGAAATTTTATGCACAACTTTACTTTGCTTAAGTATTTTTATTTTTATTGTTTGATAGTAATTTTTTTCTATTATTATTCAAATCATTTATAAATAGTGTAATGAATTTTGTGAGCAAACTTATCATATTTTTTATATTCTAATCTGCTTAGTAAAATCGTTGTAGTTCCATTTCCTGATATTTTATTTAATAATTTATTATCCTTAAATTGATTAATTTAGCAAATATTTTCTATTATTTAAAATTAAATATTATAATATATTATTGAATCATTCTCTAAAATTCAAATAATACCTTAAATGGCTGCAGTTCAAATCAAGGAAATTTGAAAAATTATTTAGATTTTCGATTCAATTAATCAGTAAGAAAACATAATAATTCAAAAACATAAAAAGGATAGGGTAAAGCTCTAATATTAACAGCAATATTTTCATTTTTCAAATTTTTTAGACAAAAGATTGCAAACAATGATTCATGTAAACAAATCTTTATGATTTTACTAGAAAAATCAATGATGAATGCACTTAACTTAATTTTTTTTTTTGCTTACTATCACCAAAACATATTGTTTGATATTGTATTTTTTCAAAATTATTTAAAAGCGAAAATTCTTGAAATTTGCTACTTTTATTTAATTTTTTTTTAAATTTATTAGCTCGAAACAAAAGAATTAATTATGAAACTGGATATAGTAAAATTTTCCTGATGAAATTTTTTTGTGAATGCAGTAATTTTTTGTCATATTTATTTTGATACATTTTGAAATTTTCGTAATGAATATATTTAAATCTGAAAATTCAGGAATTTATTTTTGAATTCAATTTTTGAGTATTTTTTGTACTTGAAATTTATATGATTTGCAAGGTATCTTTTTTCGAGAAATTCATCAAATTTTTTGTTCGATGAGATTTCAAAGACATAAAATTAAATGAAGCTTTGTTTATCATTAGACTTAGTATAAATTTACCGATGGTTATCACAAATTATTACCAATTAATTAATTTTCGATCGATACGATTCAGACATATTATTTTATTACAAATATAATTGTTTTAGTTTCAAATGAATGATATCTAATAAATAAAGAATTTTGAAAGCTAAAGAATTTGGTTATTAAGAGATAAATTTTTTGATTTTCTACTTTGAGTATTGATAAAATTTATTTTCCTTGATTATCGTCATCACTCAATAAATAGATTTGAAATAAATTAGTCTAAATATATAATTTTTAATCTATATAATACAATAAAGAGTTGTAAAATTTATTCTAATTAATTAATAGGCAAATGATGTTAACTAAAATTAAATTCGAATTTATAAAATTTAAAAAAAATTACTAATTTAATTTTTAATTTTAGATAGTAGTAGATTAAATTTCTATTAAATCATTTAAATAAAAAAACGACAAAAAAAAACAGTTTTCATGATATTTGGACATCTGACATTTATTTTTTGGCTATAATTACTAAGTTAATTTATAAGTTTAATGATTACTTATAATTTCATTATATAATATGTTTTATCATTTTCACAATATTATTTTTATAAATTACACTTTGAAAATCGTGATCTTACAAATAATTTGTTTTTTTATTATTTTATTTCCTACATCAAGGTCCAACAACTTGTCTTTATGACACTAAACGTGATGCAATGGTCAGTACAATGGATTCACTAGTATTCGCTGAAAGTTTAGTAGATTGTGAACAGAAATGTGATAAAGAAAGCACGTTCAATTG
>BLXL01002162.1:0-13149 GCA_023170135.1 Acarapis woodi
AATGTAAACAACAATTAATAAAATGCAAATTGATTAATTTTTCTTCAAAATCAATGTTTTTACTAATCTCGAGAAATCTCTCATAATTACTTTTAAATTTTTCTGCTAAACTGAAATTATCATCACGAACCGAACGATTATTTGAATGCAGATCATCGTATTGAATAGTTGATGCTGCATTTTCTGAATCATTTGAATTTGTCTGAAAAACTAGTGTAGGTCTTGAAGAACTTGAAAAATTATTATAGGTAGAATTTGTCGACAAATTATGGTCAAAGCGGCTATTTTTATAGTTATTTAGTTGATTCGATGAACAATTCGATCGTATTAATTGATTATTCGATTGATTCTCGGCTAGATTATTATGTGCTTGGGGTATATTTAAATGCATTACTTGGCCAGGTGACTCTAATTCATAATGTGTTGATGTATTACTTTGATGATAATATGGATTTCGCCCAGTTATTCGACCGTTCGGCGATCTCGTGGAACTTTTTTTCTTTATTTGTTTTTCATTCAATGTATTTGAGTGTTGAGTTCTAATAGATATTTTCATCTCTTTGTCTTTATGAGTCCTTAAATTACAATGCGAATCGTTTTCAGATAAAATTACATCGTGATTTTCAGTATTTTGAGCTGTTGATTGTGTGTTAAGTTGAATTGCATTAGGTAGATTTGTACTAGCTTGAAATGTATTGCAATTAGTTTTATCGCCTTTTAAACTAGCATACGATGGATTAGTGAAAGCTTCATTGCTTGGTGAAATGTTAATCGACATTTTATTCAATTGAAAAATAAATTTTTCTTTGTCAAAACAAGTCAAATTAATGAAAAAAAAAACACGAAAAAACAAAAAAAAAATGAAAAGAAATCTCATGAAATCAAAACGGTAAATAGAAGATATAAATTTGAAAAAATATTGTATAAAAAGTTTGATTCGAAGAAACAAAAATTGATATGAATAAAGATTTGAATGATTTTATTTTTATTATCAATTAAAAAGAAAAGAATTTTTATCAATGAACTAAAAACTTATATGTATTTTTATAAGGGTCGAATTAGATAAAGATGTATAAAAAAGATTTCAGAAAAGAAATTAAAATATTATTTTGAACAGATCTTCGCAATAAATGATATTAAACGTGGCTAAATAAATGATAAATGAAAAATAATAATTTCAGTAAATTATTAACGTTTGATAATTATACACCCATCACACTCTTTAAAATGAATTTTAAAAATGTGGTTTTTTAATTTGTAAATTTATTTTTTGTCTTTTCAATGCGACTTTATTTTTACTATTTAAAAGAAAATGATATACTGAAAATTAATTGTCGCCATTGATTTAAACAGACTAACAAGAATAAGGGAAATTACAGACAAAAACAATACAAATTATTTATCGATCAAATTTGAGCGAAATTAGTAAATTATTTTCCCTATATATGATTTGGATTTAATAAATGTATATTAAATGATAATCACAGTTATTATTCATTAAGGAGTACTTAAGTAAATAATTTAGTACTATTGTTTACTTTTTATAATATGCAATTTTATTTAATGTGAACAATCAAATAATTATTTAATTTAACAAAAGATATAAGAGTTTTTTTTCATATAAGTATGGCTAATTCATAATCTTTAATGTAAATGTAATTTACTCATTGATCGGCATTCGCTCTCTTGAAATTGAATTATATATATTATTGTTATTATCTTCTATAAAAAAGATCTTTTCATCTAAATGCAAATGTTTTACATTTTATAAAAATATTTTAGTCTTCAATATTTATCGTCCAAATAATATGACAGACAAATGCTTCTAATTTGCTGAGATCATTTGCTACGATATCATCTTTTAATATATTTTCCAATATTTTCAACAATTTCTTAAATTCAATATGAATATTATTCGTATAATTTTACGTTTCTAATTACATCATAAATAATTTTTTTTAAATAAACCATCAAACAGAAGCAAATCTGTATATACTTGGTCATAAGTTCTATTTTAATTCATTTAGTTATCTAATAATAATCAAAGTTTTGATTTGTACTATTCAATATTGTTCACAAAAATGAGATAACAAAAAATTATGTTGCCAGTAACCTATATAAAATTACTTCATTAAAATAATAATTCTTATGGCAGGTGACAACTAATCAGAATTTTTTAAAAATTTAATATTTTCATATAAAATCCAGTTTTTTTCCTCTGTATATTTCAAACCTGTTTATTATTTTTAAATTTATTTTAATCTTTTTACACCAATCAAACACTTTTGATCATTTTAAACGTTCTTACAAATAATCTAATGCTTATACATAAATTGTTAAACAAATAATTATTAATCGAAGCTTCAATCCAATTTAATTTTTAATTTATTTTTTCAATTTTAGGGACAGATATATTGAATGTTATATCATAGTTGCATATTCGTAATATTAAAATTAAATTTTATATATTCATATAAAATATGTGTATTTTATATTCACACTTTAGAGCAACACTTTATTTTCGTTTTAACACTCAATTAATATTTAACTTTATATCATATTTTTGAAATAATTACAAAATCATACATCGATATCTTTAATATTATTTTAAAATTTTTAAAACTTTTTCTTGTTCAACCATAATTCATTGGTATTCATCTATCAAAAATGATTGAAAATTTTGTTTTTTAAGCAATCGTTTCAAATCGTTTCAAAAAAAAAGACCACTCGTTAAACGAATTCTTTTATCCCTATCTTATACTTATTATTTATCTTTTTCAATTGTTTATTATTTAATTAGTCAATTTACTAATAATAATTTTATATTAGATTTTAATATGTCAAAATATAAACAAAAATCAATTTTTTTACTTAAATAAGGACATAAAAATATTTTGAATTAAAAATATGATCGATTTTCGATTTACAAAAAAAAAAAAAATGATTTTCATTTTTGAAAATATTAAATTTTTTAAACTAAAAGTTTTAAATCTTACAAATAGTCCGATAGTTATCTAATATATTTTTATATATCAATATTTATACAAGAAAAAATCAAATTCAAGAAAAGATAATTTTTTAATTGATAAAATTTATTGTATTTGCTAACAGTTAGTTCTATAATTAGAATTAATTGCTTAGTTTAACATTATTTATTCATAGTTAAAATAAAAAAAATCGTCTGCATTGCAAAAAATCTATTGTTTTGATATCAGATTAAATCGAACGTTTGAGGAAGCAAATTATTGTTTTTAAAAACAGTCACAAACAGACAATAGTCGGAATACTTACATAATTTTTTTTAGATATCAAACTTTTATAATTAACCTAGTTTGCATTTTATTAATTGTTGTTTACATTTAAATTCACGCCTTAATATTATTGATTTTCACAAAAAAATGAAAAAAATAAAAAAAATAAATAAATAAAATTTTTGTGCATATTTTATTAGTCAAATGAGTATTATTTGGTTTTTCAAGTAAATGACAAAATATGCTAGAAATATCAAAATTGGTTAAATTGAAAAAAACCAAAATTTATATCAGAATAAGTTGGAATAAATACATTCTAAAAAATAAATTGGCATAATATATGAGAGAAATGTTCAAATAATTTCATAAAGTTTGATTTAAAATAATTTCATTTTGACGTATAGCATTATTTTTTTTAAAACTTGAAAACCTGGTTTTGCTCATTAATTTAACGAATCTTGACACCGGAAATGTAAAAAACCCTTCAAAGTGTTTATGAGGAGCCCTGTGAATTTATCATTTCAGGTATCTGAAGATTCAGGCAAAAGAGAAAAATTAAGTTTTTTTTTATAAAAAGCGCTAAAAATATCGATAGTTTTGACTATTTTCAATTATCATACCTATAAAAATTTTTTTTTTTACCATTTTTGATTTTAATTATAATTATTTATTGAAATATAAATAAAAATACAAATATACGATTATTTTCTCTCAGTATTCTCAAAATTTGATTTTTTAGATCATTTTTATACATCGAACTTCTTTTGTTTTGTCTTTTGTAAGCAATCACATATCTGCTGATAATTCTGATTTGTAAAAGAAAATTAAAATTCAAAATTATCACCTATCAAGATTTTTTCGATTCAAATCTAAATGCTATTATTAAAATTTTTCGAAATTTTTAGCAATTATTACTAAGCGAAGTATTTTTTAAATTTTTAAAAACCGCGCGTTTTTTTTTTGAATTATCCAATTCAGACTGCGCAATTAGAAATGTAAAAGCATAAACAAACTTTATTTTTCAAAATAAAAGTCAATAAATGTACATTCGCTTCTCAAATCTGCGATTCTTGTTTCATAAATTAAGATTTTTTTTCTTTTTAATTTGGCTACAAATTAATAACTGATCATTATTTTTGAAATTTTCATTTCTCAATTCTCATTATTCAAAAAAATTTTATTCGTAGTTAACATGGTACAATTTGTATAGTAAATATATATTCTGTGCATTGCCTCGAACATTTTAAAGGCATTTCTCTTATTGCGTCAAATATATCGATAAATTGATAAAATGTTTTAATTTTACCTTGCGTGTATTGGGAAATCTTAAAGATTTTTAAAGCATTTTGTCAGAATCAACGTATTACTGACCAAGATGCTCTACGTGTTTAACATTTTACCTGGTATTATGCTAAACTTCGACATTAATGTTGCTCTTGAAAGGCAAGTTAATTTTTTTAAGTTTTATTTCTTTGGTAATTTTGATTAAATTTATTTTTTTTTTATCATGTAACAAATAAAGTGTTTTGACATTAAAAAAACAAATTCAAACAAAATGCAACATTCCCATACAAAAACAAGTATTGTTGTGCAATGGTGGCATTTTATTAGATAATGACTTGAGAGTTTGCAATTATAATGGAATTGGCACAGGTATTTTATTATCTTATACTAATAATCTTTGAAATGGATAAAACATTTCTCATTTGTAGATTCTACACCAATTTATTTGTTTAATCTACATTCGCTTGAAAATTCACTGCCTAGTCAAGCTCCAATTAACAATGCCTTAACTTCACAACAATCTTCACCAAATCAACAATTTCTAAGCACCTCTCCAACGTCAAATTATCAACCCGTTTTATCCAATGCACCATCTACACAATTTATACTCGCTTTGCATAGTCAACAAATACATGATGAACAGCAAATTAAATTAATGAAAAACAAAGTCACTGATTCACTTAACTTAGATGCATCTTATTCGACTATTGTGACTCGAACCGAAATTTCTAAACAAATTCGTGATTTAACTACCCAACAATTGGTTAGTTGTGAACAATTAATTCGTGATCAACATTTGCAATATCAAGGTATATTTTTCGAAATAATTATTTCATCACACAATTAATTTGATCTATTTTATTAGGATGGTGTTGCGTAATTGCTAATCTCGATGATATTAGCCTTGTTTTTGATAAAAATGTAGAGAAAACTTTGAAAATCTACCAGACTTTTCTTCAAAACAAGAACAATTATATTGCATTATTAAATAAGTTAAACATTGATATTCAACTTTTGAATATGATACCTGTACTGGATGTATTCAACGAAAATAAAGAAAATTGTCAATTGAAAGAAGCCGAAATTGATTTGAACGAGTTTAATGAACCAATCACATCAAGTCAAATAACTGATAAACGAGACATTACCTTACTCGACTGGATTCATTCAAATGATGATCGCTTTACTTTGACCAATTTGATTAACAATTGCTTGATTACTATGAAACATTTCAATGAGAAATGTTTAGAGGAATTGAATAGACGCATCGAAAGTGTAAGAGTGAATTTGAGAAATGAAGAAAACAAAAAAATTAAAAAAATAGAAGATCGTCTTTATCAGTTAGATGAATTGATTGTAAAGGCAAAAAAGATATCAAATGATACGAATGGTCTGACACAAGCATTTATTCAAAATCAAAATTCGGCAAGCAACGTACGTGATAATTCCATCTTTGTCGACTTATGCCACTCCCACCAAACTCAGTTGAAGATTATTCTTCAAAATCTTATTGATTTAAATGGTATCAAAAATAGATACTTAAAAGCCAAACACGAACTCATCTATAATCTTCATTCAAAATTAAAGACCATTATTCTACTAGAAGGTGATATATCTTCCCTTAATTCTACACTTATAGTTTGTGCTGAAAATCTAAGAAAATTACTCAAAAATCTTCAAGTACTCGAACAAGTGCATCTCACTCCAAAAGTTTACTTTCTTTCAATAAATGAAATACTTCGACGAAATTTATTTTCAAAACGTTTTGGCGTTTGGTCAAATAATTTACATTCAAAATGCAATGAAATTTTTAATAAGGAAACGAGTTTGAGAAAGCAATTTCAGGAACAAGTATCAAACCACTTTCTTACAATACTCTTTTCTGGATTAAATGACAATTTTCCTCAATTTTTTTTACCACAATTGCCTAAATTCGATGAAAATCTTGTTAAAATAAGTGTAAATGATCTGAATAAATTAAAAGAGGTATTGCCAAAATTGAAAGTATTTGTTGATCAGCTTGAAAATAAAGACTATGTTGAGTACTTAGAAGAACTGAAGATAAATGGGGAATTATTAAATAAACATTTCGTTTTCGAAATGGTTTGTTTCGATTGTTTCAAAAATGGACAATTGAACGATGAAGATGACGAACATAAACATACAGATCAATGTGAGAGTACAAATTTCGAAAAGATATTTCACGAACTTGATCTAATAAATCCAAGTGACAAAAGCGATAAATTTGATGATATGAAGCAAACAACAAATAAAATCCTTGAAAAACAGCAATCTGTCGAACTAGCCGCCGAAGCTGTTGAAAATTTAATTGTAGAGAATGAATCTGATGTTGCTGCCTTATTTAAGAAAGATATTGATAAAAATAAGAATAACATTAATATATTGAAGCAAAAGATTGAACAAAAGTTGATAGGACGAGAAATTGAATTACGTAAACAGTTTGATAAAAACATAGAAGAAGTAAAGAAAAATTTTTCTGAACAGATGAAACAATTAGAACAGCGTTTAAGAAGTGAACACAAATTGGAGATCGATTCAATACGTAGTCGATTTAAATTAGCGTGCGCTTTGGACCGATCACAAATGGAATCAAGTGTAAAATATTCACACACACCCATCAAATCTACAAAAGGAGAATGAATTTTTTAGTACTAAAGCAATGAAATTCTGTGAATAAATTTTGTGTAAAGACTCTTCAAGAGTGACCATGTATATTTATTTAAGTTTTATTTTCTTTGATTATTCAAATGAATTCCATCTTTATAAAATTGATCAGTTTGACAAATTATTGTATAAAAATATCGAAATTTAGCATATTTTTTATTTTTTTCATATCTCTATTATTAAAAAAAAACAATTGAAAATTGAATAATTTTCATGTACATTTATTATTTTATCACCAGAAAATGGAAATTAGGTTCTTTTAATTTCCAAAATATATTTTGAGCAATCTGTAAAAATTTTTTTTGTAAAAAAAAATTATTTTAATTCTTTTTTAATCTAAAAAATCCAAAGGCTAAAGTCATTTGAAATTAACTTTTAATATTTAGATATCTGAATAAGTCTGATGATGCTTTAACTGATACGAAGGACTAAATTAAGCTTAATCAATAAATCAATAAATTTGATTTAAAAAAAATTTTATTTAATATTAATAACTTTTAATTAATAATTTTTTTTTGTAATTTTTAAAATGACATTGTCTTTATTTTTAGTAGAAATCTTTAAAATTGAATTTTATCGATAAGATATATTGAGATCATTTGAGTAAAAATTTTATCATTTTGAAATTCGGCGCTCTTTTTTTTTTTTTTTAAATTGCTTGTTTTGGTTTTATTTTTATTTTTTTCAAATTACATAAAAAATAAATCTTCAATTTACCTTCTATCTTTTTTCTCTCTAGAGACAATGAATTTAAAGGCCATTAAGTTTATTTTATTAATGTAAATTGCGAATTAATTTTGAGGTATAGAAATGTTTCAAATTTATTTAATTTTCAAGTTTCTCATAAAATATAAAGATTTGAAAAGTTTCATTGAATTATTTTATTATGTGCTTTTCAGAGAATTAATGCCGGATGTTGTATAGATAACTAAATATTCAATTAATATTAATCTCGGATATTATTTTTTTTTAATTTTAAAATCTTGAAAAATATTAAATAGTGATCACCTTATATTTTTTGTCTACGTGTTCTTAAAAATATAATCGTATTTATTGCTTATTTACTCACGTCAATTATATTTATTTGTTTCAATTATAAGTTTAAAAGCAATCGGAATTTCGATTACTGATTGCATTAAGAATTCATTCTTTTTTATCGAGGGTTCGAAATCTTAAATCGAAACACACAACTTTTTTTTCGTCGAACTTCGCAATTATTTTTTCAACAAATAAGTTTTGATTCAACATATTCGGTTAGATGGTGTATTCCATTTTTTGCCTGATTAACAAAGAAACTAGAAACTCATTCGATTAAAGTCCTTTTATGACGAATCTCGAATCAATTTCGATTGACTTATTTAAAATCTTTAAATTATTTAAAATTTTTTGAAATTAATACAAGCCCAGCTTTTATTCAATTATCTACTACCACAGAAATTTATTTTTCATTCAAATAAGTCCAATAAATTAAATCTGATACTTAATTTTCTATTTTTAACTTAGTTTTTTTGCTGAGAATTTATTTTGTATATATTTGCTAAAATCTGTTTCGTATTTCAAAATATTGATTTTGACGAATAATTATTTGAAAAATAACCTTTTATGTGATTAGATGTTCAAAAGTGATAAATTTTCTAAAAAAATATTTAGTATTACTGATAAATGCTTTTAATTAAAATAAGTTTACTTACCTATTCACAGCAATCTTTTATTCATTTTTTTTTTTATTTCTACTTTGAAAACATGCCATTTGGAAGTAATTTTTTTTTAGTTCTTTAGCATCTGCGAAATTTTTTTTTCATCTTTCATAGAATCTTTATTTTATTTCATATGAATGACTAGTAAATTTATACTGAATTTATTTATTCATTTTCATGAGAGAGCAGAAATGTGAATTTTTATGCAATTCAAATTTTATTAATTACTCATATAACTCAATTTTCTTTCTAAACTTGATTTTAAATGAAAATATTTTTTTATTTATTTTTAATGATTCGAAAATTCTATTTAATGGGTTGATTAATCATATTTATCATGAAATGACCTCAAATTTATGGCTAAAGTAATAAGAAAATTTATCCAATTACAATCACCCAATAAATATTAAATCTTTTTTTGCAGACATCAGACAACTTAATATTTTATTCTTATCAATCAAGTTCATCAATCGAGCTAAATTTATAATAAAAAATTCACTGTAAAACGTGGAGAAGAGTTTTGAAAATTTTTCTCTTTTAATCATTTACATAAATCAATGAGTAAATCATAATCGACAATGTTCTGACGCAACATTTTATATTCGACTATTTACTGGCTCAAGGGGTTTCTTCAGAAATAATATTTTTTTATAATTTTTTTTTTGGTTTTTTCGGATGTTACTTTTTTCTCTTCAAGTTTGGAAGTGACTACTGAAATTGTTGTTCAATAATATTCATTAATAATTATTCAAATATTTTACTCATGTTTTATTGATAAACTAATTTTATTGACAAGAATATATTGTTATGTAATTTTATACGTGCCAATATTGTTTTAGTAATCAAATGATAATTATATTTCATATCGTCTCCGGGCATCAATAATTCACTTTTACCCATCATGAAAAGATTATTTGGCAATGCGAAGCACAAAGACTCCTCATCACCCTCATTAAATGAACCAATTGAAATTGTAAGTGTTTAAAAAATATTTTTCACCTGTTTTTTATATTTTTATCTTTTATTTGTTAGGCTGAACGATCATCAAATTCATTAGATTATAAATTTAAGAATAAAGAAAAAATGAAAAAATATAAAGATTATCATAAAGTAAGTAAAGTGACATAAAATAGATAATTTTTATCTAATTAAATTATCCAAATTTGAAACACTAACAAAATATTTTGAATTTCAATAAAGCCTCAAACGAGTTCTGCTCAAAGTCTACCTATGGGACTGCCTTATGCTTCCAATTTACAGCATTCAGATCACACACATCAACAATATGGAAAATATACGTCTGAAGATGAGAGTTCTAGTGTGACCGGTTCTGGGTCGAATTTAGACCCCAATTTTCAAAACTATAGCAATAGTGCTAATATACTACCATGTCAATTGAACAGTGGTGAATCATCGACTAGTCCATCAAAACGAAATTATAATAATAAAACTAACACATTGAATTCAACTCAAAATTCAATCATAAGTCAGGGGCCTATTGGAACGAGCTTAAACCTGAGTTCGACCAATTTTTTATTTGACTCTAATCATTTCGTAAGAAAAGAAGAATTCGAACAACTTTCGGCCCAATTGAAACAGAAAAAAGAAGAACATGATAAATTAAGTAAAGAACTTGAAAAATTGAAGGATCAGTATCAAAATGAATTATCAAATTTTCATCAAAGTTTAACTGAAGAACGAGAGCGTCATGATGTATGTTTTCTTTTTTTTTCATTAATATTATTTAATCACTAATTTTATAATTAATATTCTACTAAATTTTATTTAATTCGCAATCTTATGATCAAAATAAGTGAATCTTTATCACTGTATTCATGATAACCATAAATTTATAGAATTCCATTTTTTTTATTCATTTTAATAAATTTTTTTTTTTCAACTTTTAAAATCAGAGGCTTGAAGACCAAATGAATGATTTAATTGAGCTACATCAAAATGAAGTTGAAAACCTAAAACAAATCATAAGTGATATGGAAGAGAAAGTACAATACCAAAGTGAAGACAGACTGCGTGATATAAATGAATTGTTAGAAAATTGTCAAACAAGGGTAATTATGAATTTTGTCTTTTTATTCTACAATGATTCAAGAATTATCAAAATTCATCAGTATTTTTCTTTAATTTTGCATTTTATAATCACTTTAATCGATTCGGGAATTAATTAATTACTTAGGCAATAATTTCTTAGGATGCTAATCAAACTCAGTTATTCATTAATTATCAAGCTAAATCAAAATCATTTTATAATTTTAGGATATGACTAATGATTAATTGAAACTAAATTAAAGTTCGAAATACTAATCATATTATTTCAATGATATAGATTAAATAAAAATTTTATTCTATAATGTTTAATCGATTATTCGGTTAGACTAAATATAATCATTTACTAAATTTATCTAAGGAAATCCATAAACATATTTATAAAATTGATAATTATTTTTTTTTTGCTAGATCTAACTAGTTTTTTTTTCTGTCGAATAGATCTCTCGAATGGAGCATCAACAACACCAACAGTTTCAGCAATTGGTCAATTTGGATAGTTTAGAAAATTCGCATGCCAGACAATTAATATTGAAATTAATTAATATTTTGCTTACTATTCTCCAAGTGATACTGTTAGTTGTTGCAACTGCAGCTAGCATAATCATTCCATTCCTTAAAACAAGGTAAATGTATTTGTAAATTCATGTTTTGAGTAATTATTTTGAAGTTTTTATGATTTGTAATGGCATTTTTATTTAAAAATTGACTTCTTTCATATGAAAATATTTACATTACTTTACATCTAAACTATATTATTGTTTTAATCATATATAGATTTAGTTTTGTACTCATAACATCATCATTTATCATATTAATTAGGCTCACCAAATTTTATAAAAAAAATTTTTATCTACCTCAGTTCATGTTAGTTTATTTGAAAATAAAGTTAAGAATCATCTTGGATAGAAGAACACCACATGAACTGAAAATGTATAATAAAAAAAATTTTGAATTAGAACGCATCAGTTTTTGAAAAATGCCTACCTCATCAAAATTATACACTCTTCATTTGATATCGTTATTAATGTAGTGCGATATTTTTAGAATTTATTCGCTTTCTTTCTAATGCATCATTTCTAATTTTTTTTTTTCAATTTCACCATCATTTACACACAGATTACGCGTCTTAACAACGTTGATATTATTCTTCTTTCTTTTTACCGTATTTAATAAACGAGACGAAATTTTTTTCTATCTTAGCCAAAGGATTGACAGTCGGTATTTACCATTCATAAGTTTGCTTACTTTACACGGACCGACCAATCAGACGAATACATAGACGAATATGTAAAGATTTAAATTTCTAACAATCACATTTTTGAATTAATTTTGGTAGATTTTGATTTAACTTATTTGTTTTTTAATTAAAAGAAACAAAAAAAATTTTATCTTCAAGTTTTTTAATGAAACATTTTAATAAGAAGATTGAAGCAATATGGAGCCAAATTTTAGCAAAAATAATAATTTTTTCAAGAAAGATTTTTTTAAGAAACAATCATCATGAGTAACAATAGATTTATAAATTGTTTATGAAATTTTTTAGAATTTTATGATTTAATTTTCCGATTGGTGTCTTTGATGTTCAAGAATATTACAAATATGTTTTACTAGAACATACTTAGTTATTGCTCAGAATATTCTAAATATCGGTAAATTTTCTCTAAATTTGACGACTTAAATTTCTCTTAAACTTGATAAACATTACCGATTATTATCACAAACAACGCAAATTACGTGTTTATTCTAAATTTTCGATATAAAAATTCGCGATTTTCCACGTGGTTCTGCCATCCATGCATAGTTTAGTTTTTTTTCAAAATGAGATTTCACAATTTTACACTATAAACCGTTTTTAAGAATGACCATTTGTACAATCCATTAGCAAATTAATACTATTGCCATAAGTCACTAAAATTCTTATTGTAAACATGAAAATTTATTTAAGTTTTCACCCCAAACGACTAGTTTTGTGAATTTTTTTTTAATAATAATTATTATAATTATTGTATTTATTTATAAATTATATTTTTATCATCTTTTTGACTCATTGTCACTTATCTTGTCTGGTGACTAGTTTGATTGAGATTTGTTGTACAGAGAGTACTCATTTCTAAAATGCATATTTTTTGGTTTTTTTTTTATATTTTTTTAGCCTCTTTTTTAAG
>BLXL01002164.1:0-14232 GCA_023170135.1 Acarapis woodi
TTAAAATCTCAACACTAATCAAAATCTTTAAAAATTACATGAAGATCACACAAATTTATACTTACTAGTTTGCCCTATAAATTAAAAATTTTTTCAATCTTTTTTTATTACCTTAGAATTTCAAGTTGAAAATTTTGAATTTAAAATATTCGAAGTATGTTTACTAAATAATCACTTATTGTCTAAATTACATGGTTTGAAAGAACAATCTGAACTTTACTAAGAAATGAGTTTCAAAAAATTTTGAAATGTCAATTAAGTGTTTTAGCCATTAATTTGTAAGAATACGCAAAAATTTTATGATACTAGCCAAAAATTCATTAAATCGACTAGATTTAAGTTCTAGGTTCTCAAAGAACAAGCATATCGAAAAATTTAATCCGGTGATGCACACAGAATTAAATGACGATGAAACTATTTAACAGATTTAAACAAATTGTAGAACACATGAACATGGGAAATGATGCGTAAGAGAAGAGCTGTTGTTTGATCTAATCAAAAAAAAATTTACTAATGTGACTAGACTTTACTAAGAGCAAAGAACATTCAACCACTAACTTGACCTGAAATGTTTCACTCAAATGATTTAAAGCAATTTGAACAATTAAGTTCTTTCTATCTTTTTGTAAAAATTTAAAAAAATTTCACCAATCATTCTAAATACAAAACTTTAGAAAAAGCATTGTTTTGATTTTATAAATTAATAACATGGTATTAAAAAAAGTTCGTTATACGACAATCTATTTTAAATCTAATTATAAATTCAAAATTTAGAGGCGATACTTTACTAATTAATTTCTTTGTTGAGTTACAAATTCATAAAATTTAAAAAAAAAAATTTGACTTTTTGTAACAAAGTCTAAATATAATTTTAGGGCTAATAATAAAGCTTGTATAAATAATAAAAATAATCGTTTGATACCAGGATTGCTTGGCCACCTCCAACTATTTTTATTCAAAATGATTATTTTTTGCGGTTTGTGAACCACTCATCAACTGTGTACTACAAATTCGAAAAGGAAGGGTCTAAATATTTAATGTTATCTAATTTTGTTTATCATTATCCTTTTTGTTCCTTTTCATTGAGAACTAAGTTGACTATAAACTTTGAACTAAAAAAAAAGTTGAGAAGGCCCTTAATGAGATAAACTAAACAAAGTTTATCGAATGAACTGTAAAGATTTTTATTTAAAAAATATTTCATTAGATTACTGAAACTCTTTTTCATTATCTCGACTTCATTTACTATCGAAGTTATTTTTGCATTAATCAGTTAAATTCAAAAACGACCTATAAATTTCCTAAAAAATACCAATTAGCAATTTACATGTATACATGCTATGTTTAAATCTAGAAAATATAAATTTTTTTTAAACATCTTCGAATTTTTTAAAACGAAAATAAAAATTTATTGTATGAAACTAGTTTCAGACCTAAAAAATTTTCTTTTGTGATATGCAACCGAAAATAATTTTGTAATAATAGAATGAAATTTTTTATTAAAGGTTTTGAAAATAAAAAATAAATTATTCTGTTATTTTTAGTTGCGATATTGTGAATTTATTTGGAAATAATAATCAAATTTAATAATGAGTTATCTAATTTGAGAAAAATATTATTTCAAATGATTAATAATTTAAATTTAATATTGTATTCTATTATTTTCTTTTTATTGCTTCAATTCAGAAATTTTTTCCATATATATCATACAATTTAGTATATATGCTTTTTAGACTTTCAAAAATGATGATAACGCAAAAATAGAATCAATTTAATAATATTTGTTTTAAAAAATGACCTGAAAAAAACTTAAAAAATTGAAAATTCACGAAAACAGATAAAATTAATAAAATGTGTGAATAAACAAAATTCATATTAAAACATACGATGAATCAAACAAAAGCTACACATTTATTGCGTTTTTCTGTTTCAATTTGAACAAAAATAAAAAGATACATTTATGTTTGTTAAAATATCATTTCAAGAGTTGTTCCAAAAATTAAAAAAATTATGAAACATTTTTTCTAATTCAAGTGCAAAGTTTAATTTCACTGGCTGATCTGAAATATATGAAATTATGCCCCTCAAAAAAGCGAATATTATCTGATGCAAAAAAAACTTCCATTTAAAATTTTAAATTTGACTTTTTTGTTTTTGAAATTTTTCGAATAAATTATTTTAAAAAATTATCTGATATTAAAATAAATTGATAAGAGTGAAGTTAAATTACGATTCGAATAAGCTTTATTAATATGGAAAATATAATCTACTTAGCTGGAGCTAATTCATAATTTATAAGTCATTTATGAGAAGCTTATAATTTTTTAGTGGTAACATAAAAAAAATCAATAATTTATTTTTTATTATGAGATTCATTGTTTTATTTCAAACGACAACACACCCTTAAAAAAATCACCTGTCTATGATCACCAAAATAAAACTTTCAAAAATAAACATTTAATTTTGAGATTCAATTTTCAAACAGATAATATAACATATGAAGATATAAGTGATATTTTTATTTCAATAATATTTAAGAAAATAAAACTATTCTCTTCGATAGTTTTCCTCATGGAAAATGATTACGATTAAAAAATTAAATTGAACTCAAAAGTACAAAATTAATAAATTATCATATTCGCATATAATAAAAATAATATCAATCACTTGAGAAATCATCTTTTTAATTTGAAGTTATTTGATATCCTTTTGAAATAAATTAGTATAAATTAATCCAAATTTGATTGATGATAGAAATCAAAAAATATAAATTTTTGTTTTTAGTTTAACTTTAAATTTATGAAATGAAATTAGCCAAATTTAAAATAATAAGAAGGTAAAAAATTTGCGCTGGAAAAATTTATTTAATACAACTAAATTTAGAAACGAAACAATTAAATTTAATCATTATCTATCAGTTTTTTTGAAAGAGGCGAAAAAATTATTTGTATGGCAGTATGAAATGTTATTGCGAATCTTAGTATTGAAAACTATTTAACTGAATCCATTAATCGTGTGCACACAAAAAAAATCACTTATGCAGATACGAAAAAAATTTATAAAACTTTAGTATGATTTTAGCTAATTATGTCATTTGAATAGTTTGGCATACTTGGACTTCAAACAGTATGGTTGTATAAAAATTTCTTGAAAAGTCATTCTATTAAGTTCTATTTATGAATATGATTCTATCTTTCCAACATAAGAAAAATATTTCAATGGTGAGATAATGTCTTCAAATGAAGACATAACTCACTTTTTTTTTGTTTTCTTTATATTTCTATATATTGACCATTTTGCCATTCGAACCAAATTTTTATATAAAACAAAGGATCAAATATCTATCTTTAAATGACCTCACGAAATTCGGGGAAATGAAGTTCTCAAATTTGTTTTACATGTCGGAATTGAAAAAAACGACAGCATGTTTTAATTAATCCGTGAATTCCGAATAAGTGATCTAGTTCACACAAATTGTTTACGAAAATGATAAATATTATTTTTATAAATCTTTCGTTTTGTGAAAATAGAATTAAAAAAGACCTCAGTAGATTTGAAATATTTTATATGTATTGTTTTGTTATTCGTTTGCCAAAAGATTACAAGAAATTTTTTTTATAAAATGATTAGACTCGTGTTTTTCACGTCATAAAAACAATTCTGAAAAATAAAAAAAAAACGAAATATTTCAAGGATTATTAAAAGTTGAATTACTTTTTATGTCATGTAAATTTAGTCGAATGTAAAAATCAAACTAAAATGCAAAAAATACTAAGTTTGTTAAAAAACTTTATTAATTCGATTGAATAATATTTTGCTAAAGCCCATAAAATAATTGTAAATTAATATATTCAGAGAAGCAGAATTCAGATTACCGAGGGTTTTTTTTTCTAAAATTACATTTATTGATAATGATGATAGAAAATTTCATCTCAGAGCTAACAAATTTTATGCGAATTCAATATTGCAAAATGACTAAAATTTATTGACTCAATTCATTCTCTAAACATGATCAAATGGATTTTTATGGATTGAGTGTTAAATTTTATTCATATAGAAAATATAGCAATTCGTTATTTGTCCGTATTTAGAAAATAAATAATTAAAAACTTAGATTCGAGAATTCAATTAATCGATAGACAAATTTTAATTTAAGATTTCAGGCAAAATATAGATTTTATTATAAAATATTAATATTTAAATAAATAATTTTCCTGAATCCAAAGTTAAATGTTTAGTAAAAAATATTGTCACATTAGAAATCTATGAAATCATTGCGATATTAATATTTCTAAAGATAAAATTTAGAAAAAAATTAGAAAGTGTTCCGAATTTTCGTAGGATGAAAGATTACCAATTTCTTATGAAAAAATTTAACAGCTTTAAAAAATTTATCATTTTCTATTCGATTATAATGTTTTCCGTCATATATTTAATTCTGAAATTTTTCGATTTCAAAATTTGTTCTTATATTCAATATTTACGACAAATAATGATCCTAATGTTTAGACCATTTACTTTTGAACACCAAAGTAAGGTTTAGATTACTCAACAGACTATTTATGTGCTTGTAATTTTAAGAACTCGCTAGTTTTAGCGAAATTCGAATATATATTTTGATTGATGATTGTCAAATGTAAAGCGATATAATTATTAAGATTCATCAATCACAATTGGATAAAGAATCAAATTTTTCGTATAGCAACAATCTTTTAGTAAATAAAATTATTTTTTCAATAATGAATTAGAAACAATATAAATAAAATATTACTGTGAAGATTAACTGTAAAATTTGTGCAACGTGAATCAAGAAAAAAAAAAAAATACTTGATTTCGGCATTATTTTATTTGGGTTTTCAACAAATTTTCCATGTTTCTTTCGAATATTAAGATTTAATTAGTTCCGAAAATTGTTTTGATTCAATTTCATATAATTTGAGTCCGGCTGACTATCATAAAACAGCGAATTTTTACTTTTTAAAAAAGGCCCTAAATCTGATAATTTTTATAATAAATGTATGAGGCCTGTTGAAAATGAAGTTTTACGCAGATTTTAATTTGTGATTTTAGATCTAATATTTAAGTTTTGATCGTCTTGAATTTTACAACTTTTTAAAAATAACTAAATCACAAGGTAAAAGTTTGGGAATAAAAAGATAAATTATTTTCAAAAATGATTCTTTGAATTGAACCTTCTGATTGTGATATGAAATAGATTGCTTTTTTTTCGGTAGATAGGGAAATATATAAAAAAAAAATTATCAACAAGTTTAAAAAATATTGTTTATTTGTTAATAAAAATCTAATTCAATTTCTTTTATGGAAAAAATTAAATTAACAATCTAAATCAAACAGATATGAAACTTAATAAATATACGATATTTTCAAAATAAATGAAAAAATTGTAAGAAGAAAAATGTTAGGTGGGCTGAGGTTTCAATTTTAAAGAAAACAAAAACAAACGTAAATGTTTTTGCAAGCAAAAAAAGCAAAATTCGAAGAAACAAATGATAAAATCATCTTGATAGCAAAAGAGAATATTCCATGTGTTTATTTAATCTATCAATATATATGATTGCGAGAATCCAAAAACAGACAATAGGATTAGCACATTGGAGAAAATTAATGAGCACAAGATTCAAAGAATTAAACAAATTGAAAAGAAGAAAAGATGAATAAAGTAAAAAAATATGTTTGTCAAACCTAATTCGAAAACACATTAAAATTTTCCTTTGATTTAAAAGAAAATCAAAATCTAGGCAATTTGATGTGTCAAGTGAAAAGTAAAAAAATTGTCTCCTGAGTAATTTTCTGGTTCGATTTGAAATTTAGTTCAAAGTGATTAGATAAGGGGAAGAGAAAAGTATAGGTTTTTTTGATGTTGATTATGAAATAAAGTTCTGAAAAATCATCGAGATCTCTGATTCAAAAATATTTTTTTTTAAAATGGAGAATATTGAGGTATATGGCTCTCAAAATGTGTTTTCTTGATAATTAGATCACGAAAACGTTTTTTGATAAAAAGAGTCTGATAATTTCAATTAAACAAAAATTTAATAACAAATAAAATTTTTGCTAGAAATTTTTTTCATAAGAGAAAGAAAGTAAAGTTTCGAACATTTTTTATGTGATAAGAAAATAAATGTATTCGCATCATTGACTTTCCATTTAATGCAATTTACGGTAAGAATATTTCAAAACTTACCTAAGCGAAATAAAAAAATTTCTGGGTATATGTATCCGATAATAAACTATTTCAAACATAAAATTTTAAACTCTATTCAAATCTATCTTTCATTTTAAATTATTTCTAAAAATTTCGAAGTTTTCTATAAATATAGATTAAATAAAAATTAATATTATTTAATTAGCAATATTTAAAAAAATTTTTTTGATCAACAAATATGAATATAAATAAATAAAAATTTGAAAAAGATTTTCTAGATAATAAATAATATATTATAAGGTAATTCAAATAAAAACACATAGACATCAATAAATAACAAGATAAATTGTCAGTCATATTTATAAGAATACCTTTTGGGTTAAAATTTTAGATTATTCAAATTTATAACTCAAGTATAAATTTTTTAAAGTAAATGAACCATGAATAATGTAGATGAAAATAATAAGTGAAAAAAAGGGTATAGAGAAAAATGAAAACCTCATCCAAATATTTAAGATAAAAATTTCTTGTATTTATTTTACGATTAACTACATGATTAAAAAATTTCTTAGCAAAAAACGAAATTTTTAAAGTTTCAATAATTTTAAAAAAAAAAATGTATCAATGCAAAACTTTTAATATGATAAAAGTCATTTTATCTATTCATATTATAATGAAAATTTTTAATTGAAAATATATATGAATATTAGTAAACTTAACAATAAAAAAAAGAAAATTGAAAACAAATTATGAGAATGAATGAAACTTTTAAATATTGTGGATACACTGTGTAATCATCTGATAATTAAGATTGCTTATATCAATAAAAAACAAGCGCAAATTAATATTAAAAAAAAATTAAATATAAAATTTGATTTTTTACATGCCTTAAGAACTAGTTGAGTTAACGGCTAAATGATTTGTAAGTCCAAACAATCAGATGAGTTCAATTTATTAACAAGCTCTTTTTGAAATTATGATTTAATTTATTATGAGATACTAAATCAAATAAATTAAATAATTTTTTCATTCAAAAATGAACAAAATAATAATAAAATTCTGAGAAACGGTGCTCTTTCATCCAATTTGTAAATAAAGATTTAGAATAAAATTTTCAATTGGAAAAAAAATATTCTCAACTAATAAAGACTATTAAATACCTACAAAATAAAAATTGCAAGCAGGTCATCGATGTATAGATGATTTTTTAAAACATGAAGGAAAATTTTATATTATCTAATAAATTAATACGATAAAGTTTCTTGAATTATAAGTATGAAGATAGAAGGGATATTATTTTTATTATGATTATATTAAAATTTAAATCAAGTATTGAATTTTTGAATTGAAAAAATAATTATCAAGTTTCTAGATCGGATAATTCTTTTTAAATAATGATTGACTAAAATCAAAAGATTTGTCTTAATGACTGACTCACAAACAATTTAATTCTCAAAAATTTTCAAATTAAAAGATTATCATTTAGATCTTTTGTGCCTAAAATAAAATGAACAGAACAAAAAATTATTTCAGTAAAATTAAACTTTAACTACTGATGTTCTTTTCGTTCGAGAATACGCACATATTTAAGTTCGTAATATTTGTTATTTTAATCGCTGTTTAACTTTAAACAATTGAACGTAAAAAAAAGTACACACAGTCCAAGTAACAAGCAAAGTATAATTTTAAAATTTTATAAATTAATTCAGATTAATCTATTATTTTTGTCAATTCTACATCTAGATAATTATTAGATATTAAAAAATTAATTTTTTTAATAATTTTAATTTAGTTCTTACATTTTTAGTAGGTATTAATTATGCATCTAGTGAATAATGAAAACCTAAATACCTCTTTTACAATTATTTTGAAATCTATCTCAAAATTAAGATCGATTTCTGCTAATCAAAATAATTTTTTTTTGCAAAGAGGGACTTGGTAATTGATTATTCATATATATAATATATTACGAAATTGAGATCTTGTATCGATTGCACCTTTTAATTACAACTTTTTTAAATTTCACATTACATTTTGATGCTCATATTAAAACCTGAATTAAAATCAAATCAACAAGCCACTATTTTACCATTTTAAGTTAAAAATATTCAGCATTTTATGCCTTTTCATACTTCTTTTCAATTGAAATCTTTCTAATAAAATAAAATAAAATTCAAGTGTAGAACATGAATAGCTCATCTAAAAAACCTGTTCGAAATTAAAATTTAAATAAATCATTTTAGAAAGCTATTTTGAAAAGAAAAGAAGAATATTCCTATCAAATACGCTCAAAATATAATTTAATAGTTAATTTAAGAATAAATATGTATTTCGCAAAAAAAAAAAATTTTTTAATTTGTTTATAAACAAATAATTAAAAAAAATGTCATTAATAAAATAAGACAATGAAATCTGATTATAAAATTCAATATCCAATCATTTGAGATCAACCTAAATAATAATCAATTTAAATAATTAAATTTTATTACTGGTCGAAAAAGTCAATAAGTTCTTTTTGGTGCTCCCGAATAATTAATTTAATATAAACTCAGAAAGAAATAAAATGATGTGAATAATAAATCTTTTATTTATGAAAATTCATCATAAAAATTCTTTGAACATTAACATTAATAGCTCAACTTAAATTAATAAGTCTTTAAATAAATTGATTTATGATCAGTATATATAATTCATTTGAGTAACCAAAAATCTAAATATAATTTATAACTTGTGCAGCATTTATGACTTAACCACTATCACTTTATAATTAAAAAATTTAGAAAGAAAAAAGTTTTGCTTCTTAGCTTGAAATAATATCTAGATGATTTGGCTAAGAAATATACACTTATTAAAAATAAAGATGAGAAATATATCGTAATAAGCATATTTTATCTTGATAGAATGTTTATCGAATTCATCAGAGAAACAAACTCAATTAACAAACTTTTAAATCGTAATGCATAAAAAGAATCGTTTTATGACTTGAATATTGCTCGAATTTATAAGCACAAAATAAGTTCATTATCAATGATATTTATGATATATTCGAAATTTATACGGTAAGACAATTAGATTCGAATTCAATCGCAAAGATATAACAATTAATATGAATTGTCTATTAGTTCAGTTAAAAAAAGCAATGATGTAGACAATAAAAAATTATCGATTATTTTCAAAAAACAACATTTAAAAAATTTAAAAGCCTAAAAATAAAACATACGACTTATCAAACCAAAATCAAAAAATTTTGCATTTTAAAGATAATCGGTTCTAATTATCTTGTATAAGAAAAAATGTAAAAGCTGAAAAATTAAGAATTCTTTTCAAAATTCAAGAATCTTTTTTCTTTTTTTTAGAAAAATTAAAGTTTTGATTCATTTGAA
The DNA here is from genome assembly GCA_023170135.1 of Acarapis woodi. Lineage (NCBI taxonomy): Eukaryota > Metazoa > Arthropoda > Arachnida > Trombidiformes > Tarsonemidae > Acarapis > Acarapis woodi. Next base: position 9,550 of record BLXL01002164.1, read on the forward strand.
AATTCTCGGAAAAGAAAAGATCTTTCAAAGCGCGGATTGAAGAGAATTTGAGGTAAATCAAAAATTATCAAGATTCAGTATTACACTCAAAGAAGTGATTTATTAAATAGACTAAAAAAATTACACCATCTAAAAAGATAAAAATTTCGATAAAGAATAATTTTCAATTAAAAAACGATCATAACGATAAATTATAAAATGTGAAAAAAATTATTCATTACAAATTTTTTCCAACGAAAACTAATGAAATTCCTTTTTAGATTGCGTGTATAATACAAATAAATCTGAACTTCGAAAATGATTTATTAATAAACTAAAAATTAATGATTAATGATTTGAATGTATTTTAATATGCAAATTTTAAAAATTAGATTACCAAAACTCAAACAAACGAGAAAATAAAGTGAAAAAAATAAATGAATAAATTATTTAAATGGTAAAGAATAAATAAAAATTATTAAAAAAATATTTGATTAATAATATTAGCATTTATTTTCATATTTATTTTATTTATAAGTTTTATGTAAACAAAATTTAATTAAAAAATTTAATATTTAAAACATTTTTTTAGCACTATTTTTATAAAAATTGAAAATTCTAAAGACTTTAAATTAACCAATAAAAGATAAAATGTATTTGATAGATGATTGAAGATACAAAACTGTCAATTTAGATATTAAAAAAGTTAAAAATATGCAATAGATGCAATATATGTTCAAGGATGTTTGAGTTTGAACATAAAAAATCATATTTAAAAAGTTTTTCAAAAAAGACCTGAATTTTTAAAGTAGTTACTATACAATTGAATAGTAAGAGAAACTTGAAAGAGTGTTTTTAATTTTCAAGTTATATATATATATATTATAGCATTTTTTTATCGATAGAAATATTTAAGTCGAACTATGGTCTAATAGATCGTTTTTGCCTAATACATGTCAATTATTAGAAAAATAGAAGCACAATTAGAGCATAATCATCAATCGAAAGTTTGTTATGATTGAAAAAATAGGGTCGAAATTCAGTTGAACCACACAAATTAAAATAAAAATAAATTCTTTTTTTTTTTTTCAAACAATCAATCGGAATAAAAATATTTCGAAAAATTTTAAAGGTAAAAAAATTCGACATGTGCTAAATTCAAAAAAAGAATTATTTGTCTATATTTTGAGAAACAATTATGATTTTGTGTACAAATAGCGTTTGTATCTTTATTAAAAACATATTAGAAGATAAATTTAAGGGTATAAAAATAAAAGTATTGAAAGTATAAGTGTAGATTTAACCTACTAGATATTGCATATTAATTGTTATTAAACTTTTTTGATAATATTGATCAAGAACAAATCAATGTAAATCAAATATGTGAGCTTTGAATAACAGAGCAATCATTGAGTATTGCTCAAAAATTTTTAGAAGAAAATTAATTCTCTTCTTTTTGAGAAATGAAATTAATGAGAAAATTAAAAAGTAAAGATTCAAATAATTTATCTAATTAGGATAGTTTTAATTAATTTACAGGAAAAATTTATAAAATTTTAGATTCTTTGGCTTTTAAAAGCTCTTAGATTACAAATTAAGCCATCCTGTAATGAAAAAGGGAAATCTCTATAAAATTCATTATTTGCCTTTCTAATTGGTCATAGATAAAAAAAACTAAAAAATTAAATTAAGTCTGTAGAAGAACTATACAAATAAAAAGTCAAAATGGATTTCTTCGTTTTGTCGTCATTTAAAAGTCTTACAAAAAAGGTAATTTTTTTTTTTTGAAAAAAAAAATTGACAAGAATACAGATTTTTAACAATAAATAAATTTCCTATTTTAGTCTTCATTTAATATATGTGTTCTAAAATTGATAAAATAGTAATGTAAAATTTGAATTAAAGAGTATGATAAAAAACTCACCCTTTTTCCAGTAATCGTGAATAATTTTTTTACTGGTCCAGTATGCAATTTTATAGATTCAGTGATGTTATTAAGCACTTGATCGAAACTGTGCACAGTTTTTTTATTGAGAAGCATGCGAATAAATTTTCTTGGTTTTGTACCATTACGAATCACAATTATTAATTTTGGTTTTATGATGCTTACAGATTGTTCGGAAGAAAGAGCAATTTTTTGATTTGGTGTGGTTGCATTATTTAAATGTGAATTAATATTAAGATTCGTTGCGCTTGCGTTATTTGTCAAGTTATTCAAATGATTTGTATTTATGAGATTACTATTTAGATTACAATCATTATTATTAAGATGGTCGCTAATAATTGTACTATTTGCTTGATTATTTGTTATCAGGCCATTATTCATAATTGCACCATAATTAGTACTCTCAAGTTGCACTTGATTTGTAGTTGTTGCTAAATTAATTGGCGTTTTCATTTTACTTAAATTTTATATAAATCTAAATTAAATTAATTTACTTATAATCAAATAATAAACATTTGATCAATTAATAAGATCATTCAAACAAAAATTTGAAGAAAATTTGTATGATGAACATAAACTAAATTTTTGTTATGAATAACTTGAATTGTGTGATATATAATAATTTGAAAAATTTAATTGAAATAACTGTTATAATCACAAATTTTGTAACCTGAAGAAATTACTGAATTGATTGAAAGTCAAATGCCCCGATAAATTTTTTACCAAAAAAAATATTCCAATATATCTCAATGTATTTTGTAACCTAAAAAAATAAATAAATAAATTAAAAATTTTCATATATAATAAAATTATGGCATCTTGTAGCAAATGAAAAAAAATTCTATCCTTCAGAATTATTCTCTAAATGGAAATAGTACTAAATCAATTTGTTTTTACAAAAACAAAATTAAATATCTTTGTAGATGATCTTTTCGCAATTTTTTTTTGTATTTTACAAAGGATTAATGTCTTTTCGAGAAAAATTTTTAAGAACCTTAAGTATTTTTCTCTAATATATTAAATTAACATTTAATTAGATTCAAGTTGATCAAAAATCTAATTTTCGAAAATCTAGATTTAATTAAAGATTAAATAAAAATTAAAAAAAAAAAGATCAAAGTAAAATAAAAATAATTTATTTTTTTTTGTTTTATAACAAAAGTTGAATGTTAGATTTTTTCAAAATAATAAACAGTTTATTGAAAACTAAAATTTCATTTAAAATATTTTTTGAAGTTTTCATTATTTTTAGTTTTCTGACACCTTTCGAATGATCAATTTAAAATCAAAAAATTGTCTTATAGTCTTCGTGAAAATAAGAATTTGCATGATAGATTTCCATTCATCGTTTGATATCAACAAGGTTTTAGGAGAATTTTTTTTTTCCAAATTAATTAAATCAATATTTAATTTTAAATCAAACTTTAACAAAGATAAAAACTCTAAACTCGGCAGTAAAATGAGATTAATTAATAATTAATTATTAAAAAATAATTAAGCATATTAAAAATTATATATCAGAATACTTTCGCAAAATTCAAGGAATTCAACTCGATTTTTTAAAAACATCATATTAAATCATCAGAATAATTTTCACAATAATTTCAATTAACAATTATTATGTTAGTATTTAAATTTTGATTATTAAATTCTGAATTTGTTTTCATAGTCTTCAAAATTGCACTGGAGCTATCTATATAATCTAACAAAGACCATCAGATTTTTAATTCAAACACAAAACTGAATAATTTTTGAAAATTTAAAGGTGGCAATTCGCCAACGCATTCAGTTTATATTGAATTAAAATAAAGAAAAAAATTTCAAAGAAAAAATAAAAAAATTAGAAATATTAAGTATTCGGGGCTAATTAATTGCATGTTTTAGAATTCTTTATTCTTCCTCTAGGACAATGGCATAATATCACAGAATTTGTAATGTTCGAATTCATTATTAGATATTTGTTAATTCTCAAGTATTTCTTCTAGAGAAACTTGTACAATGATCAAGAAATCAATCAATACAATTGAAAAAAAAAATAATAATAATAGAATCCACCCTATTAAAACTCTCATAACAAACATTTAAATAAATCAGTAAGCAGTGTTAATTATGTGAATCAAAAATTTTGAGTGAATGCAACTCTTTAAATATATCATCTCAAGTGAAAAGTGTAATTTTATTAGCGATACTTTTAGATTTCAACATCTCTCTCGTTACGAAATCAAAATTTTTTTATACACATCTACAATGATTGTTAAACTTATTTTTTTTACCATTAATTTCATCCTACACACACATAACTTTACAGTAAATAATTATGCGAAGGTTACAATTACAAACAAACCAATTAAAAAATCCTAATAAAAATAAAAACAAATCAGCATTTTTAGCTTTTGTACACATAGATATGATAGATAAAAATCTTACTTGCATGTGAATTCAATATACTAATTTTAATTGGAAATATTTGAAATTATTCCTTATTGCACAAGATTTTTAAAAATTAATATGAATAAATAATTTTTATTTTTCATAGCAATTTTTTAAGATTAAATTACTGTGATTCGTAAAAAAATTTATAATTAAACATGAAATTCACAAATTAAAAATTAATAGGCCTCATAAATTAAACGGATAAAGTGCAAATAAAACACACATATAGTATGCTCGTTTGGATGTTTGCATTTTGAACACACTTAATAAAAAGCATCTTATAAATTTTTTTGAGGTCTCGAGGTCACATACCTCTCTGTTGGATT
>BLXL01002167.1:0-10026 GCA_023170135.1 Acarapis woodi
AATATATATACGTTTGCTTTTTTTTATCTGTCATTAAATTTTCATATATATTTGGTCTAGTATTTAAATTATCGTATATGTTAATGTTTTTTTTTCATAATTTATCATAAACATAGCAGATAACTGAAACTCAAGTGCATTAATCTATAAATAGTTTATATTTTCTATTTTTAAAATTCTCTAAACGATCGTTTATCTTTTTTTTTTTTAAATTTTTGTTATATATTTATATTGGTCATTGTTAGAGAAAACGACATGTATTATCTAAATTTTGAAATTTTCGATAATTCTAAAAAAAAATTTAATAAACTAATAAAAAAATAGATATATTAATCATATAAAAAACATTTACGCCAAACAATTCAACTACAATATTCAATTCTTAAAATATTTTTCTCATCAATTACAAGTTACATCAACAATTTTAGTATATTACAATTATTTGTTTCAACAAACTTATGAACTTTAAAAACATATTTGAGTAATTTATTTATTACTGATTTGTTTCTTTCGAACCATTGTTTCCCTAATCGAACAGGCTTGAAACATTGTATTATTATTCTTAAGTGCTAATTTGATATCTGATTTAATGATTAGATCATAAAAAATCGATTTGGTTCATTTTAAACTTTTTTACAATTATTATACTTTATTAATCAAATTAACTAGATAATGCAGAAAAAATAGCGTCTTTAACATCAAATTTTCCCTAGATATTCTTAAAATGATACAAACTCATTGCAAACTTGATATTAATCACCAGTTTTTTTTTTTAAAGAATAACTTAATTTATTTGTAATGCAATTTTTTGATTATATTTCAACAAATCTAATAATGCATTCAAAATTAAATTTTTTTTTCGCTGTGAGAATAGAAAATTGAGTTATTTTAAGTTCGTGTATAACCTTTGCTTATTTTTTACTTTCGCTGACACACAATATTTTACTTCGTTATTTTGATTAATAAGGTCTCATATTAAAAGATACGAATTTTAAAACATCATTTGCTAAATAATCAAGATAATAAAGATGAATAATTCAACCAAATTATTAAGGGCATTATCATGTATAGCGGCCAAACGTAATGTATCTTCAATTAGACCCAGAACTGAGTCCGTGATTTACAATGGTCAAACTTACACCAAACAATTATACCCACATACTTTAACTGCAATAGTTGTTAATTATCCATGGAAATTATATTGGCAGAAATTCACACACTTTCGAATGATTTGTTACTCAGCAATTCTCATACTACCAATAGCAATCTACACAAATTATTATGGTGAGTTGAAATAAAACTATTAAATTAGCGTCTTTATTGATTTCCTTATTTTTATCCGTCTAGTTTTTGCCGCACTAATAGCTGCTAAAAGAGCTGAAAAGAAAGCAATGAAAGAAGCAAAAAAAGCTGGCATAAAATATCATCATTAGATAAAACAATCAGATTGTATAATACAACTTTGATTTTTTTTTAAAAATACAAAGATGAATTTGATCAAAAGCATAATTAGAATACTTTTAAATTGAATAAATATGTTTTAAAACTTGTTAGTCACTTTTCTTGTGTAAATCGATTCAACTAATTGATCTATGTCGATTGTGATTCACCTTTGATTCAAACATTCACTTGATAAAAATCTATCAACTTTTCTTGATTTTTAAAAATCAAGAATTTTTCAAAGTTGACATTTCTTATTTTTTTTTGAAAGTCAAATGCATAAGATCATGGATTGAACAAAAATTTCAAAAAAAATTAAATATTAATATTGCTAATTAATGGGTAATATTTTAGGTGCATTTTAGATTTTTTCTTTCGTACGAATAATAATATTTATTTACACACTCTTTGTTTAAATATTGTAAAAATATATCGTTATTAAAAATTTCCTCATTTCTGATAAAGTTTAAGTTTGATCTGTTTTCAAAAATTAAAAAATTAATAGTATTTAAAAATCTAATAATTTTAAATTAAAGAAATAATTTCACATTTTAATATTGTCAATGTGTCTAAAGTGATTAGGTTGTTAAAAAGTCGAAATAATCAAATTACTTTGTAAATTAGGTCTTCATAAGTATTTTTAAATAAACGATTATAAATATTTTTATCAACAAAAAATAATGAAATTAGTTGAACCAGTTATCGGCAGTTTCAAAATTGCCAAATTATTTCACGAAAACACGGATCGCATTAATTCGATTGATTTTTCGGCAAATGGTGAAACATTGATTACATCGTCAGATGATGATTCGATAATGATATATAATTGTGAGAAAGGTCTTCAAAAGAAAACATTAAATAGTAAAAAGTATGGAGTTGATTTAGTTCATTATACACATGCAGCAGACACAGCAATTCATTCATCTAACAAAGTTGATGATACAATTAGGTAAATTATATTAATTAAATTTCAATCGAATATTCGAATTGACTCTTTTTAATTATTTTATCATATAGATACTTATCATTACCTGATAATAAGTATATTAGATACTTTCCTGGCCATACTAAAAAAGTAGTTACATTATGCATGTCACCAATTGATGATACATTTTTAAGTGGTTCACTTGACAAAACAGTTCGCCTTTGGAATCTCCGTTCACTGGCATGTCTTGGCGTAATGCATTTAAATGGCAGACCAGTGGCTAATTTTGATCCAGAAGGCCTCATATTTGCAGTTGGAATTAATTCGGAATCAGTTAAACTTTATGATTTGCGTTCATTTGATAAAGGTCCATTTAGCACATTTAAATTGCTACAAGATAGAGATTGCGATTGGACAGGTCTTAAATTTTCACCTGATGGTAAAATCATAATGATTTATACAAATGGTAACTCAATACATACGATCGATGCATTTAATGGTCAACCACAGCACACATTGACTGGCCATGAGAATAAAAAAGGTTTTTTCTTTTTTGTTTTGAGAAATTATTACCATTTTTTATAATTTTTATTTTAATTTATTTAAAGGTCTAAGTTTAGAAGCATCATTTTCACCAGATTCTCAGTTCATCTTCAGTGGTAGTACAGACAGCAAAATTCATGTTTGGAATGCAAACACTGGTCAGAAAGTAAAAGTGCTCCCTGCTGAACATCATACAGGCCCAATACAGTGTGTTCAATTTAATCCAAAATATATGATGCTAGCGTCAGCCTGTCAAACTATGGCATTTTGGATACCTTCAACCGAACAATAATTTTAAAATGTCATTCTCTATTTATTCGAGAATTTATCATTTTTAAAATTGAAAATACAAAGATTATTAAATGAATTAACTTGTGAAATTCAAAATCAAAATTTTTTTTTATTAATCCAATTCGACAGCGATAGATACAATGTACAAAGACTTATTTATTACAACAAAGTTGATCATTTTATTTTGATTAATCTACTCATTTCATTCAAGTCAAATTAAAAGCTTTGAAATTCAAATAAATCATTATTCTTACTGGTTTTTTTATTTATTTTCTTTTATTTTATCAAAAATTAAATTTTTTCAGTTCAATTAATTTTTTTCAATTTGATATGGTTTGCTTGTTGTTTGAATGAATTTTTATTGTGTAAATTTATTAAAAAAAAAGAAAGGCGAAAAATCGTTAGTAACATAATCTCTAAATAACTTTTTTTCGCTTTAAAATGACGATCGTGTGCTAATTCCGATAAAAAAAAAAATTAATTTGATTAAATAAATACAAAGCTGAAAAATATTTATTCGGCATACAAAAGACAACTTGTAGAATAAAGTCAAAATAACAAAAGTTTATTCAAGTAAATAAATTTGAACTCTTTATTATTTCATCAAATTTCTTTTTAATATTTATATGATCATAACGCTTTGATGAATTATCTTGCCAACAATTACGTATCAATTCACAAATTCCAATAATTATTTCTAATTCTTTACACTTTTTATTAACCATTCCAATGATTTTCGCATCTTTATGTAAAATTTTTTCATGGTAATCATTTGATTTGTGCATAAACATGTCTAAAGAAGGACGCTTTCGTTCAATCGATACAATTTTTTTCATTTCTTCAAAACTTGGATCTTCTCCTACATATTCATAATAAGGCAATTTGTAACCAGATGAAAAACAAAGATTAAATTCACTATGCGTAATTATTTCCCACAATAACAATGAAAATGAATAAACATCAGCCATTTGAAAGGCCTTAAAATTTTTTACATTTACTGATTCATCAAGTACTTCCGGTGGCATATACCTAGAATTTATTTAATTTATTTCAATTATAAAATGGATTTCAATATTATTTGATATACCTCTTCGTGCCACTTCGTATATTAAAATTTTCATATCTATTTGTCTCAAATTCTTTACTTGTCACACTAAGACCAAAATCGGCAATGCAAACTACTGAACGTGATTTCATAAGTAAATTTTTGGATTCTGTTGAATGAATAAAATAGAGGCCTTACTTAGTTTGACATGAATTTAATAAAGTATTTAAAAAAAAACAAACTCAACTCAAATCTCTGTGAGCAATTGATGGTTTGCTAGTTGTAAATTCATATAGATCGTGTAAATGTACGAGACCTGATATCGCTGAATTCATTATAGACAATGCTTGATCTTTATTTAATAAATTTTTTTGTAAATAATCATATAGTGAACCCAATTCATGATAATCTGATTTTAATTTAAAAAAAAAATTATCGTATAATCAATCAATTCAAAAATAATAAACATGCCTAATACAATCCAAAATTCGGTGGTACACGATTCACTTGATGTTATGTCACTGCCTAGGTATTTAAGTATAAATTCACTAGCTAGCGAATAATGATTATAAATTTCAGTCTCCTTCTTCCAACTATCATAATCAGTATTTCGAAATAATTTAACTGCCACCTTACGATTTTGATAGTTGCCTCGCCAAACTTCGCCAAATTTACCGTTGCCAATTTGACATTCAAGTCGTATGTCTTTGGCCAATGTTCGTGGCATGAGAAGGGGAAATCCAGCCCCACTTCCCGATGAAACAAATGGATTTGAAATTGAATTCGAAATATAATTTGCTTTTCCATTTTTTTTAACATATATTTTTTTTCGTACTTTATTAGATGATTTCTTCCGTTTAATTGAAATTAAAAGGCACATTAAAGCTATCGATAAAAAGAAAACGACTAGGCCACAAATAATTAGAATATTTATCAAATTTGATGGCGTTTGTTGTATTCCATTACAGAAGTCAGCATCATTACAACAAAATCCTTGATATCCATTTCTCATGCCACTTTCCTCATTGATTTTCACAATTTTCTTGTTACAATTCAGTAGTTGAACATCATTTGCTAGAAAACATCCTTTTTTTTGACAACATTCATCATTTTTCCAGAGTAAAAAATTATAGCACTGTATAGAGAATAAGAAAGCAATAAAAATTTATTGTCTAAAAATCTTCAAATAATAATTAAAAACTCAATTATTAAAATGCATCAAATAAAAATTGCGCTCCCCACCGCAACAGCATCATCACAAGTTTTTTCCCTCTGTGCATCTAGCCCATCAACTTCATCAGAACATCTATTTATTTCAGTACAACTTATTGTATGATTTAAAACTTTCATCATCTTTCTTTTGATTATTTCAAAACAAAATAAAATAGTTACCAACAATACTCAATTTAGGCGCATCTGATAATCGACATACACTGAAAAATCGATTAAAAGAGAGCTTAAGTTTACTTTTCTTATCTTTAACTTGATAATTTTAAATAATTCTTCAAACTACGATTCGCTCTTACATGCAATATATATTACTAATAAATATATTAATTTTTTATAAAAACTGATAAATTATTTTTTTTATTTATTTAGAATTAAAAAAGTCGAATGAAATTATAACAAAAAACTTAGCAACAGTACGTAATTACTTGTCATGTGATTAATCACATATTAAACTTAGTATTATTTTATGCAATAAATCTATCAGAAAAATAATCTCTTTAAATTGTAAAGTTTAGGTATGTGCGCGCAAATAATTTACAAATTGTTATGGACTGTACAAATTAGTGATACATAAAAGTGTATTTAAACATCCGGTAAAAAATCACAAATTCGATGACATAAAATGAGGAATGATTACGATCTACGATGATTAGTCGATTAGATATATTCAATCATTTTTTTCAATCGACTCTTTTTCACTATTGAGTTCTTCAATCACTTGTTTATTCTTTATTATTGATTCATTATCATCTAGACTATTCAATGGAACATTTATTTGCTCATTACCAGATTGATCTACATCCATTTCTCTATTTTGTTCCTTGTCATTTTGTTGTGATTCTATGGTTACATTTTCCAATATTGGTGATTCACTATTTTTAGTGATTAAAGTAATTTTTTTTGTTTCTGCTCTATTTGTTGTCAATGTAAAAGGTATACTATTCGATATTTTAGATGGACAAGCAGTAACCGCTGGCTGATTGCCACTTGAAATTACATTGTTAAATATAAGTTTGGTGATTGATTCGGTTGTGGCGTCTGGTGGTATCTTGAGTACACTTGTTTTAGTGAGTGATGAATTTGGATTTTGTGTAATACTAATTGAACTTTTTAATGAATCATTTGATGATTGAGGCGTTGCGATTCGGCTAATTGGTATATTTTTAAGAATTTCCATAAATGATGCTGGTATGGTAATGGCTTTTTGATTAGATGGATTTGTCTTATTATGACCTAATTTACCAGTCGGCAATTTATTTTGATTTGACGTAAGATTAGTTGTTGCTGTACACTTGGGTATTACTTTAATACCTTTGATTATATTCGGATGAGAACTAAGATTTTGATTTTTTATCAAATTACCTATTGATGAATTCGTTCCAGCAGCTAGACTATTTGCTGTTTCTTTACTCACATTTGTCAAAATAATGGTAGGTTGATTTACTGAATTAATGAGATCAGTTTTATCACTTGTTTGATCTTTTGTTGGCGGAGCTGCTGTTGAAATGATTTTTAATGGAAATTCTTTGGCATTCATTTGTCTAAGAAGGCCTTTAGCTTGGGTAGATGTGCTATTATTCGATGTTTTATTTGGCATTATAATAAAATTATTAGATTTGTTCCCACTTTGTGTTTTAATTGCTTGAATTGTAATTCCAGGCATTGCTTTTAGCGTATTCGTTGCACAATTGAACGCAGTCGAACTAATGATAGGCTGTTGAGTTGAGTAAAGTATTGCAGAATTTTGTGCAGGTAATTGAAGTGTTTTCACGTTATGTGAAATAGGTATAGTTAAAGTTTTTGTCTGTTGATTACCATTTGTGTTGTTTGGAAGTATCATGAGTTTTGGCGATGATGCGCAAGTGGTTTGTACTTTTGGATTATATATTTTAGCATTAGATGATGAGGTAGTTACAAGTTGATTTACCGAATCTGATGTATGTAAATCGTTCGATGTTCTTGATAATTTTATTTCATCTAGGTCTATACGACTATCTATTGATTGGTGATTCGATGATACTAAAGACTGTTGTTGCGTTAATGAATGATTCAACGGTTTGATTGATTTATTGTTAACCATTGAACTTGTAGTTGACATGATTAGTAATTTACGTTTAGGTTGTGTATCATCAAGAATTTGATTATTATTGTTAATTGATGTGGTGATTGTAGCATTTTCATTTGCTGACGCTGTTTGTGATGATGAAATAAGCGTCTTACTTATCAACTTGAGTTGATTATTTTTAGATTTATTTGATGATGTAATTAAGTATTTACGTTTCGAATTTAATAACTCTGAACTATTTAATCTCTTCCTACCGATTTCTTGATTAATGACATGATCGTATTTTGATTCTAATGAATTATTATTCATAGATAATTTTTCTTGTTGATTTTGTTTTACTTGAAATTGGGCCACTTTATCTGCAATGGCTGATACACCAGTTTTTGGTGTCATTCTTTTCAATAATGGTATTACTCTCCTGCCTTCAATTATCCAACCATCTAACTTATCTTCGCCGTTCAAATAAGACGATATTTTTGACAATTTATCATCATTGATAGATCGTCTAATTTCGGCTTGATGTCGTTCAATCGTAATACTTAAAAAAAGGAAAAATATTTTAAAAATATAAATATTTTAATATGTATCAATAATTAAATACTAATTAAAGTATAAATTTATTGGTTACTACTCAAATTACCTGAGATATGAACGTAATTCAAGTAAAATCCGCTTCTTTTCTTTGTTAAAACCACCTTGAGCTCTGAATGCATTTATTAGAGATGAATAGGCCTCTAGTTCTAAATAGGAAATGGATAGAAAAAAAATGAAAAGATGTGAATTTGAAAAATTTTTCTATTCTAGTTCAGAGCCAATTGAAAAATTCAATACAAATTAGTGAAAGTGAGAATAAATTTTTTATACCTAATAGATTTATTGCACAATATTTAATTTAAATTTTTTACCTAATTTCCTCAATTTCATTCTTGCTTCAATCTTCTTCTGATCCATTTGGCCGTGTGTCATGGCTTTGCTTCGGTATTCAACCCCAATAAAATTAAACAAACATTTACCCACTCATCCAAGTTTGATCCTGAATTCGAATTAATTAGTTTACCTAGACTTGTTTAATTAAGTTCAAAAGTTATACTGTGATAAAAATTCATTCAAAATTTGAAATCTCAAATGTTTTCTTTTTTTTTCAATTTACGAATAATCCCTTTTCTTTTGGAGCCAAAGCGCAAACTCAATCTAAATAAATGTGAAACATTTTGAAATGTTTTTTTTTTTTGTTTTTATTTCACGTGATCTCTTTACGTGAATAAGTTTGGACTAATGTAATTTTAAGATACATTTCATCAATAAAATTATAATTAACAAGATACACAAGATACATCATTTAAATCAAGAAAATATTTTTCCATTTTTAATGGATTTGGAAATAATTTTTCTATTATTTAATAAAATTAGCAAGACATTTTATTATTTATCTCTCTAATTTTTCTAAATATTTTAAAATATTATTTAAATTAAAATTCTAAATTAGATTATTTTATCTATAATTAATTTTTGATCAATCTATCATACATATTAGAATTTATATTTTTTCATATTTGATTGAATGTTGTTTAATTTAAATATTTTTAGTTGCATTCGAACTTGCTATTCAAAAATTATAATTTTGAATCAAATCGCTATACTTAAAATTTAAATTGATTATAATTTTATAAATTATTTGTTTCTAATTTAGAAACGGTTTTAAAATATTAAAAATTTTACCTTATTTCAATTCAAAGATTTCCATGTAAAAAAATTTTTTTAAAAAATGCCTTAAATTTGCTTTAACAAAATTCTATACCGAAGGATTAAATTTGTATTAAATTTTTCAACAAAGTTTTAAATCTTCAATTTGATCGAACCTAGTAAATTTTATATAAAAAATTTTTATTTCATAAATATTTTTAATCCTTTAAAACGTGTGTGACAATATTACTATTGATAAATAAGTGATACATCAGGTACTTATGAAACAACCCCTTTTTTCTAATTGAATGCTTATTCACAATTCTCTTGATTTGATATTTAATTCGTAAACAGAAACCGTAACAATTATCACCATAATATATTTGCATTGATTTTTTAGTTTGATTCGATAGATTATGAGATGTTATCAATCAGCATCTATTCATCTCTAAAGTGAATCAAATGTGCTACGCATTCATTTTAATTGAAAATTCAAATATGACCAACATCAATTCACCAAAGAAAAAGAAAATATTTAATATAAACCTTTTAATTTGAAGAAATGTTTTTTTTTTCTTTTGTCAAAAAAACTTAAAACTAATAATTTTGTTCGTAAAATTTTTATGATTACCTCAACCGATAAATTAGTGTCCACTATTAATTCGTAATTTCATCTTGAAAAATTATTAACCCGTTTTACGAAAATTATTTAATTATTCATCATTTATGTGAATTTCATTCATTTATTTATTTATTTATTTATTTTTTGATTCGATCAATGAAAAGATCAAATTAATTTTGAAT